>JAVKLA010000057.1:16153234-16178085 GCA_034782735.1 Sagittarius serpentarius | reverse complement strand
GAGGGCGGCCGGGAGGGGAAGGGTTAAGCGGTGGGGGCCACGGGGCGGGAGGAAGCCGGGCAACATGGAGGGCAGGTCAGGGGGCAGCCGCGGCGGGAGCCGAGGGAGGTGCTTCCCCCGGACGTTCCCCCCGCCCCGTTCTGTCTCCACCACCTGTGGGGCGGGAGGGGCCCCCAGCCTCTGCCGTGCCCGGTCCGCCTCGCTCTCCGACCCTCTAGCGGCAGCCGGGGGCGAGGCGAGGCCGGGCTGAGGTGAGGGGAGGCGAGGCGAGGCCCTGGCTCCGGCTCCGGCCGCGGCCCCGGGAGCGCCGCTCCCGCCCGCCCCGGCGCCGGAGGATCGTGTGGCCGGAGGCCTCAGGGGTCAGAAACGCGGCCGGGGCGGGCTTGGCGGCGGGACGGAGCGGTGTTAAAGGCAGGGGAAGCCTACAGCAAAAAAAAAAACCACATGGAAAGCGGTTTGGTGGCACACACAGTCCCAGGCATTGGTTCGGTTGCAAAACGACTGCCAAGAGTTTGGTGGAGGAGCGTGAGGCAGGACTAGAAGTGGTGATCTTCAGACAAATACTACTTTCTGGATGGGAAATAAGTGCAGGGTTTGGGGTTGCCTGATTGCTGAGTTAGTGGTGGGGCTGGGAGTGAAATGCTTATTTCTTGCTGGACTTCATTCTCTCAGCTTAATTGCATCACTTTATATAGGAGGTTTCAGTGGTTTACATCAGGACCAGATTTGGCCTGGAGTACCTGAGTACTAGCACACAATCCTTCTTTGCTTTTACTAACAGGCAGGTGAAGTACTGTGTGATCTAAGACACAGGGAAATCTGTATTTTAGTTTCTGAAAGACTAGTGAACCTTAACGTACTTCCACATGTGACAAACTGTCTCATGGAGGTGCCTGGTATATGTAGTGGGATTCCAAGGTTTTGTATATGTGTGCCAGTTCATATATTTTGCTTCTGAAAGTGGCCATTATGCAATTCTTATGATGTAGTCTGACCCTGCAACTCCTGTTTCAGCTGGTTTATTCCTCGGAAAGCTCTCCTGTCTTGCACTAAAGCAATTTGTGTCTACAATACTTTCAACATTACTTACACTATGTTTCTCTAATACCTAAAGAAAACTTTGCTTTTGGGACTGAGAGCGTCTGAGGTCATTGATCCCAGCAGCATATTGGAGGACATATAGAAAGGAGAAAAATATTTGACTAGGATGATTGTTGTTCCCTCATGATTAAGGGACAGAAGGAACCATGGAAAGGGCACCCAAACATACACATATGTCTATGAGGATCCTGCCAGATCCAGACCTTACACCAAGCCTGTGTATTGCAATGAGTTATTTAAGGCCTCTAATGGCTTGCAGATCCTCAGTCAGATTTCTTCTCTAATTCTTTTCTATCATATATCCAAGTGCTAATTGTAAGATGAATTAAAAAAAAAAAAAAGCACAAGGGAAATACAAATAGTTTTCTCCATGTCTTGTCTCCAGTTGTTCTTGGACTCTGAAACAAAGTCTTCAGTTAGGTTTGCGTAACACCTATCAGGTTGTCTACACCGCAATATATACTCAGTAACCCATAGCTGGGAGTTTCTAAGAGCTGCAGTATACAATTTTGTTCTTTGTAAGCATGATAATAAAAGAAAGATCCAGAATAACAATTTGAACTTTAGTGTATCCCCAAGTATGCACATTGAAGTGAAACGGAAATAAAATAGCTTACATCATTAATGAGAAGAGCAAATTACGCTTCCAAAAATATCTTCTCTGTTTGTATCCCCTCCTTTTCAGCTGCCAAGCATTCATTCTTCATCTTGAACTTTTTGTTGTCCGTAAGAAATTGAAGATTTACATTACTGTTCTGGCTTTTTGATTTGGTCTTAGAAATCCAGTATTAAAGAATGACGAAGAAATCTGAGCACAGATTTTAAAACTGGACTATCTAGAGCTAGGAACTGGCATCTATGTTAAGGAAGCCAAGTGAAAACCGTCAAACTCTGCTACTATAATTACATCAGTGGACGATGTGGATGTGTAGCTCTCGGGAAAGCAGTTGCCTAAAGAAAGAATATCTGAAGGCTTTCACACTCCTGGTTAAGGGACACCTCAGTAAAGAACAACTTTTGAGCTCATGCCTGCTTAGAGCCTGATGGTCTGGCACAGTTGTCAAGCAGGTCCTCAGCCTGTGGCTGACAGTTCAGAAATCAGACTTCTTTGTTTTGAATGACACCTTTTTTTGCCTTTAATGTTACCAATGGAAAACCAAGAGACTGCTATGTAAAGTTCCTCATACATGTAAGTCTGATAAGGCAAAGCAAGACAGGAATTCTGTTTTGTTGTATCAGTCAAATTTCTCTTCACATCTTTTATATCCTCCCTCTCTGTGGGATTTGAAGCTTGTTCAGAACCCAGCTGGAGACTTGTACTCATGCTCTTCTTAAAATATTGTGATACTTTTATTACTTGAGTTTCTGCATCTTCTGCCAGCCATCATAAGGTTTCAGATAGTCATAAAGAACAAAGGATTTAGTAAATGTATTCTAAAATATTACTTTTAATTTGTGTGATAAGAAAACCAATGATAACTCTGTTTGTCTAACAGAAGCCTCAGTGACCGAATTCTCAGTTTTCTCCCTTACATCTTGTTTCACTTGCCAAGTGTTGTCTGGGTGTACGGAAGTTAGCAACAGAAGGTAGAAATGCAAGATACATCAGGGTGCAGTAAATGTGTCAAAGGAAGTAACAGACTTTTTCACACCAAGGACAGAGAATGATGCATCTATGACCAATGTGGTCTAAGAGGGATCCCCTTCTGTAATAATGTATGCCATTAATATTATCAAAGATACTTTGCAGTGATACACAAAAGTTACCCCAAACGCCTTCTCCTGCCATGCAAAAGGAGCTATCAGCCTTTATTAAGGGATGGTTCCCACAAACCCAGTTTGCGAGTCCCTGCCCTGCAGGGACAAAAACTTTCTGCAGTAAACCAGGCTCCTTCCACAGTACTTCATCTGTCTTCCTGCCTTGGTACTTGAAGCTTAATTAACAATTTCAAGTGAAATTTTGTTCTACAGAATTTACTTGGCCTTCATTCTTTCTGTTGCACAGATTGCATACCTGTTCCCTACTTAGTCACTGAGATTACCAAAACCGTGAATAAATTCCTCTGTGGCGGGATTTTGTTTAAACAGTATCAGGCACAGTATGCTGTTAAGGCACAGCCTGTTTCACCTTTGTGGCTATTCTGGAATAGGGTGTTTTACTCTCAGTCTTGAGAGCATTCATTGTGCTGGACCTTGCAATGCCAGCTGGGCTTTTTTTCCCCCAGCAGCTGAGAGATTTGAAAGAAATAGAGGCTTCTGACTCATAGTCAGAGAGTAAGGAACAGAGGTGAGTTAAGCCTTTACAACCTCCCACTGGTTGTTACCACTCCTTTCCTGGAGCTAACTAACATCACAGTTCGGTGAAGAGACAAAGTGCCTCTGCCTCAGCCATTTGAAATAAAAAATTGCTGCCCTGGGGCATGCTTAGTTCATCGACAATTTAAGATGCTGGGCTGTGAAACAGAGCAGCTGATCCATGGCACATGTTCTGCTCGGTCAGCTTAGTTAGGGGGGTTGCAACCTCCGGCAAAGAGGCAGAGCAGACTCGTACACATTCTCAGTGATGTTTGCCAAAAAAACCTAGCTATTTGAGAATTATACCAATGCAGCTTATTCTATGTAATCAGCTGCCATAGTTGCTGAAGAAATATCATTTTAGCCACCAGTGGTGGAAGAAATGTTGATAGATAGAAATGTATGTATAGTGTGACCTCTACAGTGAAGATGAAAACATTCAAAAACCCTTTTCTGAAGGTTAGAGTTTTGTGAGAATACTGTGAATCCAGTGACAATACTGTGAATCCAGTGAGAATACTCCAGAACTCAGGGGAAAAATGGATTACAGGACAGGAGTTACAGACTTGCATGTCTTATTCCCAGAGAGCTCTCTATAGACCTCAATTCCACTGGCACAGCAATCTCTAATATTACTGTTGAAATCTATAGGGCATGCATGGACATGTTGTATGTGGAGCAAAAGTTAATCCTATGTAGTGTTTGTGGTACATTTAGCAAAACATACAGTGAAACACAGAGTCATAGAATGGTTTGGGTTGGAAGGGACCTTTAAAGATGATCTAGTCCAATGTCCCATGGCCAGGGACATCTTTCACTAGATCAGGTTGCTCAAAGCCCCAATTAACCTGACCTTGAACACTTCCAGTGATGAGGCATCCACAACTTCTCTGGGCAACCTGTTCCTGTGTCTCACCACGCTCACTGTAAAAAAATTTCTTCCTTAGGTCCAATCTAATTCTACCCTCTTTCAGTTTAAAACTATTGTCCCTTGTCCTGTTACTATAGGCCTTAGTAAAAAACTCTCTCTTGATCTTTCTTATAAGTCCCCTTTATATATTGAAAGGCTGCCATAAGGTCTTCCTGGAGCCTTCCCTTCTCCCAGCTGAACAACCCCAACTCTCTCAGCCTTTCTGCGCAGGGGAGGTGTTCCAGCCCTCTGATAGTTTTCATGGCCCTTCTCTGGACCCAGTTTAACAGGTCCATGTCTTTCTTGTGCTGAGGACCCCAGAGCTGGATGCAGTACTGCAGGTCTCATGAGAGCAAAGTAGAGGGGGAGAATCACCTCCCTTGGCCTGCAGAGCACACTTCTGTTTATGCAGCCCAGGACACGGTTGGCTTTCTGGGCTGTAAGTGTACATTGCTGGCTCACGTCCAGTTTTTCATCCACCAGTATCCCAAAGTCCTTCTCCATGGGGCTGCTCTCAATCTGTTCATCACCCAGCCTGTATTGATACTGGGGATTGCCCCAACCCAATTGTAGGACCTTGCACTTGGCCATGTTGAACTTCATGAGGTTCACACAGTCCCAGTCCTCAAGCCCATCAAGGTCACCCTGGATGGCATCCCTTCCCTCAAGTGAACTAACTTGCACCTTTCAGTTTGGTGTCATCTGCAAACTTCCTGAGGGTGCACTTAATCCCACTGTCTATGTCACTGATGAAGATACTAAATAGTATTGGTCCCAGTACAGAGCCTTGAGGGACACCACTCATTGCTGGTTTCCACTTGGACACAGAGCCATTGACTGTAACTCATGTGGCCATACAGCCAATTCTGTATCAATCTAGCAGTCGATCCATCAAACCCATATCTCTCCAGTTTAGAGGTAAGAACGTTGTGGGCTGGAGCACCTCCCCTATGAGGACAGGCTGAGAGAGCTGGCATTGTTTAGCCTAGAGATGAGTAGGCTCCAGGGAGACCTTACAGTGGCATTCTAGTACTTAAAGGGGGCCTACAGGAAAGATGGGGTGGGACTATTTATCAGGGAGTGTAGTGATAGGACAAGGGGTAACAGTTTTAAACTGGAAGAGGTTAGATTTAGATTAGACATTAAGAAGAAATTCTTTACCATGAGGGTGGTGAGGCACTGGAACAGGTTGCCCAGAGAAGCTGTGGATGCTCCATCCCTGGCAGTGTTCAAGGCCAGGCTGGATGGGGCTTTGAGCAACCTGGACTAGCGGAAGGTGTCCCTGCCCATGGCAGGGGGGTTGGAACTACATAATCTTTAAGGTCCCTTCCAACCCAAACCATTCTATGATCTGTGTCTTAGGTATGTTCAGGTTCCTCAGGTGTTCTCAAACCTGACCTTCTCATATGATGAGACTTCATTCCCCCTGTCCCTGCTTTGAGGTTCAGGGTCTTGAGAGATGTGGGAAGAGAGATTACCATTGAAAACTGAGGCAAAAAAAATGTTGAGTACCTGAGCCTTCTCCATGTCAGTTATCACCAGCTCTCCTGTCTTACTTATCGGGGCAGGGGGGTGCATTTTCTTTAGTCCTCCTTTTCTGGCCAGCATACCTGTAGAAGCCCTGCTTCCTTGCCTGTCCCTTCTGAACAGTTTATAGCCATCGATCACAGCCCTCCAGGCATGCAATTCATCCCACCACATTTCAGCAACAGTGAATAGACCATAGCTTTCTAGCTGCACAGTGGCTTCCAGCTCCTTCCTGTTTGAATCCCCTGTGTCTTTGAAAATAACCATCACAAAGACCAAAACAACTGAAATAGTGATAAGCATTTCCTGTAGCAGAGTGGATGGATTTTTTGATCAAGTAATTCAAGGTTTGGCAAGCTGCTGACTGTTTGCTGTGGAGTCTGAAAGTCCTGAGAACCTGGAGAAACAGGTTCAGTAGCAGCCCAAGAGACAGACGTCCTGGCATAGCTGGGAACCAGGAGAGTTTCCTTTGGAAACCTGCCATGTTTCTTCTGATGGATTCAGCATAATCATGCTCTTCTGCAAAACACTTTGATTTCAACAAATTACCCTTTTTCCCAGAATGAAAAATACCATGTTGAAAAACTCCAGCAGGATGTCTCCTGTGTGATTTAGGCACTTTAAAAACCTTTCTCAAGTGTGTCTTGTTTCTCCTGTATTACAAATAAGACTTCATCAGCACATAATTAGTGTTGGAGAAACCCTTAGAAGTTCTCAAGCTTTCAGATAAATACTCAAATATATGTTGATTTCTTCAGTTCTTTAGGGCCAAAAAAAAAAAAAAAGCTTCTGTGTTCTTTATCTAGAGTTTTTATAAAGCTGATATTTGTGAAAGAATAGCATTTCATATGATACTCTGGTATTTCTGTCCCCATGAAGTTTTTGATTCAAACTTCGTTCAATTCTTACTCTTCTCACAACACACATATGCTTTGTACCTCAGAGCAATTTTCTGAGGGTGAGGGCATGCACTGCGGAACAAACAGCAGCTATGAGTGACCAAGAGAAAAAAGGTCATGATTTGCTAACAATAATATTCTTGGCTTAGATCTTGAGACCTATTAGACCTTTAGACAGAGAAAAAGGAGATGAGTCCAACACTCGTAATAGTAATCCATAGCCTACTTCAGGATTCATAACTTCCATGATTTTGCGGTAACAAGATTGAAAATCAAAGAAAAGGGCAATAGCAACTCCTCATGTGGTTGCGGAGTCAGAAGACACCATACAACCCAGCAAGAGGAGGTGAATGGGTAACCAGCTGTCCCTGGGGACGGGGTTTTCAGCTGGCGGGCAAATTCAGGCACAAGTTAAGTCAAGCCTTGGGCCGTAGTCCCTCTGGTATCTGTATACCTGTTCCTTTTCCAGCTCCTGCATTAGGGCCCTTTGTCAAATTGTATTACAACATCTCAGACTGCCACTTTACAAAGAAACCAAAAAGCAGAGTGAGAGCACACAGGTTGAAGCACTGGTACATGACAATCCGTACTGTTTCATTGTCAGCAGGCTAACTAGGCAATGCTTGGACACAGTTTGGGGGATAGCATGGGCCAGTGATTGTTACTACGAGTCAGTATGGATGAAGCCACCCTTTTTTAATTGTGGCAGAGAGTTCAGCAGTATATGCGTATATATACACACTATGTAGCTATATTTAGTCGTATGTATGTGTGTTGCAGTCTCATTAACTTGGGATTTTTTTTGATTCATGAAGTTCCATCATTTCAGTGAAGCATCATTTGTAATATTTATTCTTGCTGCTGCATATCTGATTGTGGTACATTAGGGAGTGTTTTTCATTGTGCATCTTCTTTGATAACACGCGTTACGTGATAACATTCTCTATACAAACTGTGCTGTGCCACTTGGCCTTACGTGCCAAGAAACAGGCACTGGCCCATTTTAATTACATGAGGGACATAGCCGCAGAAGCTAACAAGTAGTCTTTAATGCATTTAAACTCTGATATCAGAGCACGTTACATCTAAATTTGGTACTTGGTGAAAATGATCACTGGAGCAGGGGTGATCAGGGAAAATGCCAAAGGGAGGGTTTCAAATGCTCTTGTTGCAGAAAATGCTGTGAAGGCTTTTAAAAGGGCAGATAAATAGCAAGAGGCCAGAGTATGCATGACAGCAGACAAAAGCCTTGTAATCTGGTATTTTTCACTTGGACTTTGTCTTCGTTTCCTAGCTAACCCCAAACAGACCTTCCTTTTTCTGCCTATCAGCAATGTGTAAATAAATCTCTCAGTGCATTCTATAAATAGACACAATTCCTTCATTACAGATGACCTTTCTACTCTCAGCTTGGTTACACAGAACATGAACCATGTCCAGGTGGGGGTCATAGGATGTAGCATCTTGTGAGAGTCCATCTAAGCATGCATGCAGCATAAAATAAATGTTCTTTCTTTTTTGCAGTGGTATAGCAGTTTGCCCTAAAGCATCAGGTATGCACAAGAGGCTATGGTCCAGCAGTGCCAGACCTGTGATATTACATGAATTTGGTGATATTAGGGCTCATATAAGGCTGGTTTGAGCATGTCCAGGAATCCAGGGGAGCAGAAGCTCTTTCTGGGCATACCACCTCCCCGTAGACTGCTACATGCCTTTATACTAAAGGTATAGATGTGGTCTCCTCTCAGGAGACCAAGGCAGAACAGTTCGCAGCAGCTGATGGGACGTTCGAGGGAATCCTATTGCATCATACATGTAAGAAAAAGTGCCAACATTCAGATTAGCTTTTCCTGGCTTGTGTTCGACTTAGAAAGGATAAGGCTGTGGAAGGTACTGCTTGAATTTTAGCCTGAATTTTAGCCTGAATTTTGTGTAAAGCGTACTCGAGTCAGTGGGCCATAGTAACATCCTGAGGAAGCAGCTTCGGGAGAGGCATTTATTGCCCATCTTCTGTGATAACATAGATCCTATTACAACCCCAAAGGTTAGTTTCTTTAGAAAGTCTGAATTATGGGGTATTAAAGGTACACAGAGGACTTCTTTCAGAACATTGCATTTTCTGAAGCAGTTTTAGAACCAACTCTTTGAGTCATGCTCCCAGGACGTTGACTAATGGGAGTAGCTGAGGTAGCCAAGCTATAATATAAATGTATAGTGTAGCCGTATTGCTCACCTGAAGGGTATATCCAGTAAACCACTTTGGATACTGAGGGGTCAGTCTCATTACTTTGTCCACCCTGTACTGTGAAGTCCACCTCTGACAATGAAGTCATGATCTTCAGTCCTGGAGAAGGGGAAAGTCCAGAGTGGACCTTAAGTGCTTCACGCACTACAATGTTTCTGCTGTTACTACTGCATTTCCTCTTGATTCCCTGAGCCAGCTAAGCCACGCTTTTGAGCTTTCTGCTCATTTCAGAAACCACCAGACAACAGTTTGTGGAGCAGAAGTTTGCAACTTTCCTTCTCCCAGTCCCACGGTGCTGCAGGGCTGACTGCTGGCCGTGCAGCCGCTGGAGAGGAAAGAAACCCAGTGATGCTCATGGGATTTCAAAGGGGAGCATTGGCTGGTCTCCGTAGTCTGGACCTGTACTGCACACACTGTCAGAATTCCCTTCGATACGTGGTTACACTGTTCAACAAGACCATCTAGCTGGTCATGGTATGCTGGCGGTTTTAGCAATTTAATTAACAGAGCCTTGGAGAGTTCTTGCATTGTAAGAGCTGTGAAATTAGTGCTGTAATATATTTTGATTTGGTTACATAGACTGGCCTGGGAATAGAGGTTTTATGAGGTAATTTTCTAGTGCTAATAGGCTTTGAAAATGTAACTTCTGGGTGGTGGGAGATACGATCTAACAAGATCCTACAGTCTAACAATCATACAAGGGTATAAGAGTATCCCACCTAATTTCTCCTGAGGGAACCAACTAAGGTAGCCTCTGACAGACAACGCAGAAGTAGTGGGGCCTAGGGTACTTTGGAAGATACTGAGGACAGGATAGACAATCAACACCTTGTAAACCAGGGTGCCTTCTACATGTGTACAAATATTAAGATCCAATTTTCAGTATCACTGTGTGTGGAGAGGATAATATTCTTTCTTTTCACAGTCTTTTTCATCAGTCTTTTCCTATGCAAACTATGTCTCATGTAGCCTGAGTAGGTGTGGGGCAAGGTCTTTTTATTACAGGTATGCTGACAGGGAGGTATCTTTTTGTTCTGTGAACTAATATAACGATGACAATGATGAATGGTGGGATTTGTCCAGAAATGTGGCCACAAAATCTGTCTTAATGCATGTTCAAAGACTGTAATGTAATCAGCATTGGCAAAGAGAATCGAGGATTTTGTTCTTCCAGTCCCTAAGCAAAAATTGTTTTCTCCAGTTTATGGACGCATTTTTCTACTCAGTTATTTTGTACTTCATCCATATAAACCTTGTTTACTAATTTAAATGCATAATAGACATAGTTTCAATAACTAATCTGTGTACGTTTCTTCACAAAAGTCAGGTAGGATAACATTTCCCTGGAGAAGGTATATAAGAAGTCAATAAAACATGTGTAACACAATTGCATTAGTCAAATACACACAATTGTTGAGCTGCTGAAATGCACACTCATTTCATGTATTTATTTTTTCATTCTTAAAGAAAACAAAAAGAACTCAAACATTATTATTTTTATGCAAAGGAGATACATTCGTTCTCATCCTTTTAAATTAATGTTCACCGTCCTTAAATGTAAATAATTTACAACTCTACAATTATATTCAAATCCCTGAGGGAAAGGAAGCGATACCTCTGTTTGTCTTCCAGTTCTTTGTAATGGAGTCTATAGCTGTTAATATCATGACAGATGTTAAACTTCGAATATTACTGTTGTTCCAATATACCTGTCTAAATTTACAGAAAACTTGAAATAGAAATAATGGGGTGTGAAATTCTGCATTCATTTCAGTTGTGCATTAAGTAAAATACCAGTTTAAAGTTAGCTTTAAAAATTAGTACTGATAATTATGGGAAGGACATATCTTACTGTTTCTTCCAAAGTAAATCTAATTGCAGGAGGTCTGTGTGGATAATATGAAGAAAGATGCTAAGCATATAGAAGATTTGTGTGTTAAGGCCTTTAAGAACATATTGCAGGATGTGTTGGGGAAATCATAACGGCTTTTATTGCATCCATTTAGCTTGAAGACAGACCCAGCTTTCATCAGTTTGGGAAATGTTATGTCAAGTAATGTGCAAAAGACTATGAGATCATGACCCACTGACAAAATATAGGCTTTACAATTGTAAGGTAGCTAAGATCTTCATTGGGAGCTGTAAATTCAGGCAGTGATGCACTGAACTGTACACATAAACAAAAATAAATTCTCCTCTGTCTCTATATCCATAAATTTCCTTCTCCTTTGTAAACCAGTGCTGTAGTCCCAGATTTAATTAAAGCAATGATTAAAGTATCTGTAACTGCATACTCAAGCATAAGCTATAGCACACTCCTTAACAGCAGAAATGCATGCCTGTCATATTTTTGTAATTCTGTCCCTTTCCCTTAGAAGCAGGCAAGCCAGTGTTTCATCTTAATGATGAACATGGACTGGACTGAAGCATTATGTCCCAGGTCCAAGGAGAGCGTGAGTAGGTATTTCTAAGAGCCGTGCGTATGGAGCACATGCCTGTTCTCCTTGCAAGGAGCACAGTGTTTTTCTCATTCTCTCACACTGTTGCCAATGTACAAAACCAGGACCGGCATTTTCAGTCTTGTGCAATATTGTACTTACGCTGTGAGTTTGATTGGTTGGTATTTGCAATGCCAGGGTTTTTTTTAATGTTTCTTGTATGTGTGCTAATTGTTGTCTCCAAGCTACGCCATTTGCTTGATTGAGATCCTGCCTTGGTGCAGAAATGAGACGTACTGAATTTGTGGGTCTGTTTCGTACCACTGACGGCAGTGGGAACTGTGTCAATAATTTCAGAGGGAAAGGAATTAGGACATGTAGAATGATGCAAGTTTTATTGAATACTAAATAATGTTCCTTAACAAGGCAAAATAACTCTTCTTACTTTCTTTCATTACTTTTCTGTTTCCTTTGCCTTTGTCCCCAGCTTTTATCCCCTTATTTTCATAATCATGAGAAGCCAGATTAATCTCAGGTATAAGACTGTCAAACCAGCTTTGAATTTCTTTGACTGTTCTGACGCTTTATACTTGGAGCCTACCAATGAGGGCCGGAGACTAGCTGGAGCTCACCAGCTGAGATACTGGGTGGCTCATTAGTTTGGCTGATCCATCTCCCATTCAACCTCAGATGTCCACATGTAAAGACACATCTACTTTTATCGTGGCAGGTATCCATTCACTTGTGAGTCACTTTTTATTTTCTTTTTGTATTAGGTACGCTACAGGTCATATGCTTTGCTTCCAGTAAAAATCACTTACTCCCTCTGTAAGTAACTGTGTAATCAAATCCTGAGAGTAGAGGGAGGGGGCCCAGAAGAAGAGGTTAAAAAGCAATCCTCCACTCAGAGAAGTAAAGCAATAGAAATAGGGTGCTCAGCTGGCAAAACTGTGGAGATAAAAGGAGAGAAAGATGAAAAAAAATTAGTCTCCAGAGTATAAAACTACAATTGAGGAATGAAAGTCGTTTCAAAGTGGCTGAACAAAAGGGAGGGAGAAGGTACAATAATGAAATGGTAAATCCACATGGGCAAACTAGAAGATCACTGTCAGGGTCAATGAAAGCAAATGATAAGCAGGAAAAGCAAAACACACAAAACATTCCTATCTGTAAGCCACAGCAAGTATAAAAATTGTCTTTTCAAATTTTTGAAAGAAGGAAAACAGCAACAGAAATCGTGCAGGGAACAATTTTAGAAACTGATAGTGGAAATGAAAGGCTTCTATTCAACAGTTTCTCTTTCTGTCTAATAATCTAAAATTTTTGCTGTTCTAAGTATAAATCAAGCAATATAAATTTACCTTCAAGTAAGAGCAAACTTCATTTATTTTAATTTCTATGTATTTGCATTGTATATGTGATATATGATGGTTTTATTTTAAATAATAATCTGTCTCTGTGGAATCACTGTGATTTTTGTTCTTGAGCAGCCAGGTAGAATTCAATGCAGTACCTTGTCAGAGACGTGGCAACCCCATGCACCGCTGCTCTAGCAGAGGTGGAATAAAGTCTGAGGAGTCCCAGCCTTGCACTGACAACAGAGCATAGGTATTCTTCTTTACCTCAACAAGAATTTGTACTTCTGGAGCAGGACAATCTGGTTTGCAACCTTTCTGTCCCCAGTGTATTTTTGTATATGTGGTAGTAACAAAACATAGGATTGCAACATCACCTGTCCTCATCCATGGAGCAGGAAAATCTCTTTATGCTGGAAAGCAGTAAAAACATCCAGCAAAAACATTCAGCTTCAAACTCAGCTGCCTGGATTTCAGAGCCTTTGATGATGTGTATGCCTAAGTTCCCATTATAGTCACTGGAGCCTACTCATCTCACCATGGCCATTTATTTTAGGAACCGTTGAACAGCTCTCTAGACTAAGTCTAGTCCCTAAGCTTAACTGCCTAAGATCTTGATGGACTGTAAGGGGAGTTCAGACACCTTGCTGACGTACGGAGGAGACCTGTGTGTAGGAGTCTGAATCTGCAAGCTACCATCCTGCTCTTCAGGTGACGTAACCCGGGCAGAGCACTGGGGAGTCCCCTGGGAGCAGGCTGGGTGGACGCATGTCGTACCTGGCAGCTTGGGCTTCAGCTGCCACCCAAGCCCTGCCGCCGATGTCCCGTACCAGGAGGCTGCACGGCCCCCACCAACAATCAGCCGGCTGGTGAGCTTGGTGGGGTTTGTTCTTGTGCTGGGATCAAGTGTATAAGGTATCTTGCGTAATGAAAAACTCAGCAGGTACCATTTTACTCAGGACTGGCAGCTGTTTTCTCTACTGAGGACAGACATACTGGCTGAAGCCTCTGTGTTTCATAACCCCTACATGGAAAACATCCCACTGTCATTCATCAGGCCTTTATAATTTCTGCTAAAAAAATAAGCTCGACCATTGGAAAAAAAAAATAAAAGGTTAGGTCATTTGTTCTTATAAGGACCAATCATAAAGCCCATGACTGTGTTATTTAATATCCAGTTCACTTTAAGGCTGTTGGCAATGCTCCCTCCTGTATTTCCTGAATGTGTTCTTACAAACAAGTTTTCTGGAGGGGTGAGGGCTGACGCAGGGATTTTGAAACTCATCTGAGAGGGGAGAGTTACTGTTTGTATTTATGACTGTGAGAATTTGGTGCTGTCTCTAATAGGACCCCTGACTTAAAAAGTACTGTCTAGCTTACAAATTAAAAACAAATATTACGTGTCAAATTCCTGTTTTCATATTAAACCCTTACCAAATAAAAAAAAAAAAAAGAAAAATATTCTTGAGAAATCAAAAGTCCTGGAATTTTCCACATCGAGCTGATCTGACTCAGACAGTACAGACTAAAGAGAAGACTTTCTGCGCTTGCGGTTTAAATAGGATGAGGTTAACATTGTCTTCCTAAATGTAATCTCTTTCTACAGTGACAGGATATCATGTTTCTAATTTAATTAGAGATGGGTGGGTTGGATCACTAAAATTGAGATTTGGGTTAGGGTGTGGATTTATAGCCCTGCTCCTCCCTGTAAAGGTTGGGACTGCTTGTGTCTGGACTCATCTTTTCAGTTAATTTGCAGTAATTAAAGGGTGCTGTGTGGGCTGGGACTAAAGAGAAACACAATTAAAATGTAGTGCTTCTCCTTTGGTATCTGCATCCTTATTTATTTTAAACAATCTTCAATGCTCTGATGAGTTTGTCTTCCTGCATCACATACTGTGCAAGCAGAAATATGTGAGTGAACTGTTGCCAATGGCTCTGAGCAAGCATGGGGCATGTTTCAGATTATACGGTGTTTTCTTGTTCGGATCTGATCTTCTTGCTAGGAGAGGCTGAGAAAGGCAGCTCTAGGGGATTTACTTCTAGCAGCAGCAGCAGCACATGATCCATCAATCGCGTGATTCTCACCACCGAGGACTAATGGGGAGGGTGAAGGAAAAGCGAACGCTGCCTTGGGGAAGCAACAGCATTTTCTTCTGCTCGTGTGGCCCCTCCACCAGCCGGACGCTTCATGGCTTCTCCCAGGTTAGAAACCTACTGCTGCCCGAACCGGGATGCAGCTACACAGCTAGTGATGAACTTCCAGCCTGAAGTCTTCTGTGGAGTTTGCATCGGCAGTGCCTCTGTCAGTCTGCTACTGACCATCCTGCAGCTCCTGCCGAAGAAGGGACAGAGCCCGCGGAAGATGCCCAAAGCCTCCTCCTCTTCCACCATCCTTCTCCTTATCTCCATTTGTGACATCCTGGGTGGCTTAGGTAAGCACCAGCTTGATGTCCCTCACCCTTGCTTTAGCAGGCTCTTGTTGCTCTGAGGTACCATAGCTGAATGAAGCTGGTGAGTGGACAACACACATTTCTGAGGGAAACATGCTGTATGTATTCATAGGAAGATTTGGGCTAAGTGAGATCAGAAAACGATGGGCCTCTGGGGGAGAAAGGTCTTGTTTAATACTTATATTTTAGAAGTAAAAGCTTTTGACAAATCTACACCAGAATCTCGGCTTTCAAACAAATTAAAATCTAGAACAGTGGCTGGTTCTCAGAGTAAAACGTAAAAGTGGAGGTGAGGCAGCACATTTAAAACTAAAGCTGACATCAAACGCTCAGCCGGTCCTTAGGACTACATTTGAAAAACACTTCCTATATGTCTTTAAATCCTCTCAGACCAAGTTTGCCGTCTTGTTCGTGTGCAAACCAGTTCTCTGGGCACATCACATCGACAGCAAATGAGTTTGAATTGCAGCTGTGCACAGATCATGCTGGACACAGGCTTATGAAATGCGAGCAAAGCTCCCTTATCAAAGACAACCTGCTGCCCAGCCCCTGGCTGATAGGCTGGAGGAAAAAAACAACAGACAATAAAACAAAACTCATGAGTCAAAATGAAACTAATGTGTCTAAATCTGTCCCATCAGTCTATGGCATTTACTGCCAAATTAGGTATAAATTACCATGACATATACTATGAAAGCACAGGAGGACTTTGTTTCTACAATAACATTTTTTCCCTCACATTAGATAACAGAAGTAGTTGTGTTTTGTAAGTCTCTCTCGCTGCCTGGGGAGGGAGTGGGATTTCAGGTCTTTTCCCCTTTCATACCTAGCCAGGTTCTCTCATGGTACAGAGTAAGTACCAATATTAAAACAAACAATAGAGGCGGAAATAAAGAGAGAGAGAGATGGAAAAAACATGTGTGCATTCACCTGGAAAAGGTCCTTTCAGTCAGATGAGGCCAGCAATAGATAAAGTTATTTTTCGCCCTTTCTTTTTCACCGGCAAACTCAAACTATTTATCCATTATTGTCTTTGAATTAGACTTGAATTTGGTGGGTGGGAAACTGTTCTCTGTGGGTGGGAAACCTGATGGCTTTGTTCTGCTGTATGTTGGTTCTTTAATGCCTATCTCAAGCAAACCCAGAAAATCTCACTAACAAACTGTTAAGTTCATTTTAAAAAATGGGTCTTGTTCTCACCTAATTCCAAAGCCCTGCTTTGTTCAGTCCTGTGACAGAGAGGAAAAGAGCTGCTTGTAAAAATGAAGGCAGTGAAAAGTGGGAAATAACTTTTTTCTGCAGTAAGGGATTATAGAGAAATTAACATTAGCTTATGAATATATGTCAGTATTGTAAATAGCTAGTTACTGTTCTATGTCAGTCTGTTAAATGCCACCCTATTTATTTTAGGGAAGTGCGTAACAGTATCTGTAAGTGAGATTTTCATCTATATAACACTTCAAGTCCCAGCAGCTTCAGACTCTTGCAGCTACTTTCCCTGTGCGATGACGCTGGTGTTTAAATAGCTCAGTTGTTCCTGCTGTGCTCCTCTGCAGCCGTAGCCTTCCTGTGGACGCACAAAATCTGGGCTGTAATGCGAAATATGTGGCCGGGGAGAAGCATGTGATCCAAATCACGCCAGCAGATTCAAAGCATTAAGACTTTTTTTTTTCTTTAGGTATGATCTTTAGGTCAAGCATATGGCTGGGTTTCCCAAGCTTCATAGCTAACATTTCTGTGGTGAACGGGACCGATGTGTGGCCTTCTGTTTTCTGCGTGGGGAGCGCGGTAGGTACAGAGATTGTCTCCCCTTCCTTCTGCTCCCGGTTGACAGTCCCTCCGCGTGACGTGTCTGAAAGGCAAACCACTGTGTCCGAAAGGAAATTCGGCTGTGAGTCAGAGCCTGGATATGATGGTTTCGGCCTCTGCCACACCCCTGCAAGTACGTTCATGCCTCTCTCCGAAAGCCTGGATCAGGGCGGGCAGGGTGCCTGGTGCCGCACGGTGCACGTGAGGATGCAGGGCAGCGTGGGTCAGACTGGTCCCAAGTGTTTTGTAGTACTCGTTTGTCACAGGAGTGCTGGGATAGTGGAGGGCACGCCTGTACCGAAGTCAGGGATATGGAGGCGTAAGGGTATAGACATTTCCAAATGGGCTGTGAAACCACCGGTTTGGTTTGTGCTGGCACAGCATCGCTACTGCCTCAGCGGCTCTGTCGCACCCATAGCACGAGGGTATCTGCCTGCCTTCTCCGGCAGGAATTACAGCCTGCGTGGTGGCAGTGGGGATGGACTGAAACCAGCAACTCGGGTAGCTCAAATTAGCTTTTGCGGCATGAGAGCGTGGGTTTTAGACACAGAGGGACTGCAGGATAAATATACCCAAAGGCACAAAGCTGCTGGCAGAAGGTCTGTCCCTGCCATGCAGGGTTACAGCTCAGATTGCTGCTTATATGGGTTTTCAATGACCACATCTGGCCAAATCTAATTAAGTACCTTCCAGATTAAAATGGAAGAATAAGAAAGTGTAAATGCATTCCAAAAGTGCAGGTTAAAACTCAATTTCTAATATTACAAGCACAGTACTGAGACATATAATTTGAGTTTACTGTACAGAAAAAAAGGCCATGTTTTTTACCAAAACATAGTGGAGAATGACAAATAAGACAGATCATCATTTTACCCAAATTCAACAGGAACGTAGGGTGCCCAGTGAATTCATGCATGAGCAATACCAGTATTAGCTTTACAATTCAAAGTTTACAATGTAGAAGAGGATATACTGCATGTAAACAAAACTGTTCAGCTCCACTAGTTTTAAAATAAAACAATGTGTGCCAAATTGAATGCGCTGTACCTTATATGCCTATATAATGACAATTTCAGACATGATAGTGTTGTGCCATAGAAACAAATACCAGTTGTACGCATCCGTCGATTCTCAGTTCCATCGTACATGTTTAAGTTTTGCTTATTAGATGCAAATGTTGATTTTTTTTCTTCGAGGAAGAAGAAACTGGCAAGATCAATATCTTGTAGCAAGAACACCCTATTCAAAACCCATGTTTCCCTATGTCTTAAAATTCACTTTCTGGCGCTGAACACAAAAAGTAGTATTTTTAAAAGTGACAAAGATACTGTATGCAGACTGTTTGTTTTTCATTTCGGTGTCAGGTTAGATGGTGAGCAGCATAGCGGTCTACCACAATTTTTATTTTTCCTTTCTTGGACTCCGGCAAAGTGCTGTAATTTAAGTCACTTGCTAAACTTAGATTTAATTATATTGGAATGAAAAATTACCCTCCTTCCACTCACTTTCCCTAACATATTCTCATGTGAGTTGATAAAATGTTTATGATTCTATTTTCTTTTTCTTTAGTGCTATTGTTTTATTTCACTTAACCACAAGCCAATACAAACTCCAAATAGTGAGGCCTTTAGGCATCTTTTTTGAATAACACCCTCTGGTTTGCAGAGGGCTACCCTCTCAGGCACTGTAGCAAGATGTGTCATTTTGCTAAAAAGTGAGATAACATATGAAGATTTTGCTTTTAAGTGCACCTGATTTATATTGTTTTTTGAGATAGTCTTGTCTATGTTGGATTTTCTGGGTGGAAAGACCCCGCAGTTTATTTTGTGCATGTGTGTATGTATAGTAAATTGTGCATTTTTCAACTGCAGCAAATATGTAAAAGGGCAGACAAAGTTACATTCTGAGTGCTGTGGGTAAGGTGCATTAGAAAGAAGACTGGAATTTTATTTTCTGGCTCCTATGCACTAGGAAAATGTCATGGTGTTTGAATTAAATACAGAATAATTCATGCCGCAAATGACTAGAGGTGGGGTCTACATCCATGGTGAAAGGAAATATTTCCCAGCTTGATTTGCCTTTTGGAGGAAGGAATGGTAGAGCTCTATTCACTGACATTTGGCTCAGTAACAAGTATGTTCCTTTCCAGCTGTAAAATGATGCTACTATGATGCCGTGATAAAGGATATTCAGATAAGAACTGAAAGAGGGCTCAGGGGGAAGGTAATCTGAATATTAGAACAGTTCCAGACTATTACAAAGAGCCAGCTGCTATGGGGAAGAAACTTGGAATTTATAAACAGCGGCAAAGAAAGGTCACTTACATAGATAGGCTCATGGGAAAAATGCATAGGGTCAGCTCATGAACACTGTAGAATTTAACTTGACTTGAACCTGTTTCCTTTGGATTTTTAGTGAAGAAATCAGTCAGAGAGTTCAGTATGGATAATTTTTCCAGCGAGTGAGTGACATTTATGTTAATGACCTTTTTTTCGTAATAACCCATCACATGCAGAACCCATGATGCATAGGCACACTGTGGTGATGACTGACCTCCGTTATATTTCCATGCCTCAGCTACTGAGAAACTACTAAAATTTTAACCTAAAATTAAAACATCCTCACTATAACTTTCTTTGGCCTTCACTCACGACATTGAGGGTTAGGACTGGAGAGGTAAATAACAGGTTTTCTAAACAACAGGGTAAGCTGTGAAAGCAAATGCTGTTCAATTTACCTGTGACTTGACCCGTTGGCTACAGCAATGCTGTTCCTGTGATTTTTGAGTGAGATTTCATGCTTCATAATCTCAGCTGGAAAATACACCCATTTAAAGAACAAATCACCAGGCTAAAGGTTTGAGTCCCTCCCCTGTCCCCAGTGGTACTTGAGAAGCAGCTGTGGCATTTGGCATTTTTTTCCCTGCAGATGTGGATCCAGCTATTATATAGCGCTGGCTTCTGGTGGTTGTTCTGCTATGCTGTTGATTCTTACTTGGTGGTAAGAAGATCAGCTGGACTGAGGTACCAGAGTTAAAGCTCTGAATTTGTTATCTTCCTTCTAACACTGTATGTCCATGTTTGCCTGCAGCTGTCTGTGTAAGTGAAGTTTGTACAAACATCTGATGTTCTTACGGTTACCAGGTAATGATATGGATGAGTGGCCTGCTAAGTGCTTAAATTGCCAGGGCATTGCTCAGATACTGATTTGTTTATGTCCAACTGGAATTTAAATGTAACTGAATTCATTTAACCTTTGGAAAAACAGGGAGCAGATTGGGCTCTATAAACTTTATTGCGGCAAGATAACTATTTTTGTCCCTACTCCATACCTGAAATTGATTCTTGCGACCAAAAAAGTGTTAACCTGAAAATAAAAAAGTGGGAGGGGGAAAGTGCTGAATTCATATAGTTCATTCTCCAGTTTCTTTTTTCTCAGATTTTCTATTTTATCCACTTCTCAGTGTTGTCATTATTACACTTCTGATCACATTTGAAAATTTTTTAAGAAGAACGATATGTATTTGCTATACAATTTTCTGCAAGGCCTGTAACAGAAGAACCTAAACCCTTTGGAAGGCACCATGCTTCAATGCCAGACAGAAAATATAAGGCGCTTCTAAGCTGGTTGTTAGAAAGGGAAAATGACCTTCAGTTGCTACTGCTAAACATGGAATTATGTGACTCTGTTCCCAGATGATACTGAGCACTCAGGTACTGGTGACATGGCTCGTCTGGCAGATGTTATCAAAATGGGGATTTTTAAGTTAACTTCAGCCTGTGGAGGATAAACCTGATTTTCTTAAGTCCCGTAGTTCTAGTCTGAAACGACTAGGACCTGCTTCCTTCCCCCATCCCTGTTAACCAAAAAAATCATGAGTATTTGGGCTTGATTCTAAGATCAGAGTAAATAACGAAAGACTTTCTACACACACAGATCTGAATCTCCCCAAGATGGGAGCAGTAACCAGCTCTGAAAGTTGAACATCATTCCCTGCAAATTACAGAAGGGCGGTTTATTTGGCTGTGCGGCTCCATTCTTAAATTTTGATTCCCTAATTTGCTCTCTGCAGGAGAAATGAAGGATGCAGGGGTTCCTTCTGGAGATTTGGGGATAAGGGAAAGGCTTTCCACCTTACAGGTTGGAGGACACAGGACTTCTGTGTGCAAGCCTGAATAACTGCTTTGGCTCATCCCTTTACAGAAGGGCCCTCCCCGCCCCACCTGCTTTCCTTAGTTTAATGTACTGCCAGTGTTGTTCTGCACCATTTCGTATCTGTAAAGCTCTGTTTCAGTGGGGGTCCTCTTTTTATGTTGCAATGTGGAAAGTGTAAAGTTTGGTATCTTTAATGACGCTCGTCCTGTTTGGTGCCTGCAGTACGATTGTGCTGTACCACATGATGACGTGGGGCCTCGCGGTGATGCTCTGCGTGGAGGGAATTGCACTGCTTTACTACCCTTCTCTCTCCAGGTAAGCAGGGCTCTGGGAACAGACTGCGAAATCACAGCGCTCGCTGGTCATTCGAATGTCTTTTGGTCCGCTTTAGAGACGGACGTCCAAATGTTGGGCTTTTTTGGTCTTTGACAAGCGTGTCCCACTGAGTCAGTGAGTATTCTAGAAATACCTGCCTGGGTTTCAGGGGGCCCTGAAGAAGTATGCCAGGCAATACAGGCACTTGGGCATGCTGCAGGGCTGTGACACAGCTTCTGCTATGAGCCACTGGTCTCCCACTCTTGGTTTTAGCTTTTGGTTTGTTCCTTTAAATTTGAGAAAAATGCAGACAGTGCATGTTAAAAGTCAACTTTGTGTCCCATGTGAACTGGTGCTGAAGGTCTGTGAATTAAAAGTTTAGTATCTGTTTGCTTCATTCCTTTTATTTTTTTAAGTTGAAGGTGACATAGATAGAATAGCCAGAACTGTCAGCTGTGGAAAAATAATGAATAAGCTGTAATGATTTCTTCACAGCTGTGAAAATGGCTTGGAGCATGCAATCCCACATTACATCACAACCTATGCCCCACTGCTGCTAGTGCTGGTGGTCAACCCAATCCTGTTTAGGAGGACGGTGTCAGCAGGTATGTTCCTAATGGCCAGCATCAATCAGTATGTGTTATTTAGCAACACAACAATCGTGCAAAAAGTCATGCCTGCGTATTCAGTGATGTGGGATAGCTCCTCATTAAGTCATAAAGATATGGCAAAGGGTGGGAGGGAGTTGCCTATTGAAATGAAGATACCATCTTGATGGGAAATTTGCCAGAGAGAGAGAGAGAGAGAGAGAGAGAGAGAGAGAGACACTGATGGCATACTCAAGCTATGCTGTTACAAACCTCTGCTGCAGATTGGCAAAGGTGTTTCTGTGTTACTAAATTACTCTTGATTTAAAGTATTTGAGGCAGTGTATAGTGGATGCTTAACTCTGCTGTAGTATTTGTACCAACCTGGACTTTGGAATGTAACTTATTCTGGTTTAAAGATAATGTTGGTGAGATCTGATAGTTGATTTAACTTCTTGGCAGCCCTGGAGCTGAAAAAAAAAAAAAAAAAAAGATCAGAATGATCAGAATGTTATCACTCCTGATTCTGAGATTATGAAACAAATGAGAATTGTACACAACTCGGATGGGATCTTGAAGTTCCCATTTAATTTATTATCCAGTGCTTTGGAGAAATGAGACTGAAAAAAAGCCACAGATTCAATGCATTCTTTGCATGTAATATGACCAGTGCTAGATGTTTGCAGTACCTGAATTCATACTTATCATCTACACATTGAATATATAAAAACAGCAACAGAAGACCTTGTATTCTCAGTTCAGTGTTCATCCCATCTATCCTGCATCCCTCAGTAATACTAATTTTCACAGGAACAGATGTCCCTTTAAAAAGTTGTTCCTATAAAAAGTTGCTCTTTTTATGGGAAAATACACACTGAGTATATATATGTTTGTGCATATGTGTATCCTTGTGATATCTGAATAGCACGTGGCATAACTGCCTCTTTTTGCTGACGTTATACCTTCAAGTTTGAGAGATTTAGCCAATGCTTGTGTCAATTGCACAATGAAATATATTGTGCATAATAGGATGGAATGTATTCCATTTTAGTCTAAACATCACATAATAAATGTATCATTATACCACACATTATATAGAAGTTGTAAGCACTACCTTTTGTTATAAAAGAAAAGTATGCTGACCATAGTATTTTCTATTTTTGGTGGGCTTGAGAGAAGAAAAGCCACCTAGTGGGATATCACTCATTTTAGGATTCCATAATGTGTACTTCTTTTCCTTTAGTATTAGGCTATATGTGAGATTCCTTGATGATGGTCCTTCCAGCTTCTGAGCTGCTGCTGGAGACCAATCCATCCGTTCCTTTGTTCCCGCTTTACAGCCATCTCTCTTCTGGATCCTTGTGCCTGTAACTCACAAGACACTTGTATATTAATGAGCATAATTGTATACTTTCCAGTTGCCTCCTTACTGAAAGGGAGACAAGGGATTTACACAGAGAATGAAAGACGTCTGGGGACAGAGATCCAGATCCGCTTCTTCAAAATTATGCTGGTATTCGTTATTTGGTAAGAGGTGCATTATTTTGTTTTAAACTACCTTTTTCCCAGCTGGAGAGGGTTGGGGACAAGAGTAGAGTCTGATGGGTTGCTTCATTTGTTTGACTTTACCCTTAGAAGGGAAGGTGTCATAAAGAAGAAGTAGTTCTAAACTAGTTCACAAAGTAGCTGAATCACTCATGTAGCATCCCAATGCTGTGAGGAAATGATAAAAAAAGTTTAACCAACAGGAAAACAATAACCCCAGGAAACAACAGCAAAAAAAAAAAAAAAAAGGTGGGGCAGACAAACGTCATCTGGAACAGCAGCTCCTCAGCACCTTGGGCTGATAGATGGCTTTCTGTACTCAAGATTTCTCAGAGCCTCTTGTCACCAAACACATCACTGAAAACCTACAATAAATATGTTACTACGATTGGCTTCATGACCCTGACTGTGATTATATAGTGCAGCCACCTCTGTGGTCTGCAGATCCCAAGTGTGTGAAAAAAGCATAGAAATCAACTGGAAATACAGGGTTATATGGCAGAAAAGAAACTTCCATATGATTGTGTGTGAAATTTCTGATCATTTAATTTTTTTTTTAATATTCCATCTTCCTCCATGAAAACAGTACTTTTGGGTAGGACAGGCAAGAGTTAGGGAGGAGAGGAGGGAACGAACAAAGGAAATGGGGAGAGGGAGGTTACACACCTCATCCCCAAATCTCTGCGCCTCTGCTCCAGCAGCACCATCCAGTGTGAAAGATTCTGGAGTGGTAACTGGAACTGGAGGTACTGGATGCGCACAGCAAAACTGAGCTGAAATAGGGCCTGCTTTTGGAGAAAATGGTTTTTTACTGCAATCTCTCAATTATCACACAGCAATAAAGGCCCCAGAAGGAGTGGTGATCCCCTCTGCAAGGGTCTGTGCAATGACCTAGCAAGAAGCAGTCACTGCTACAAAGTGCTTACTACCTACGTGGGTAACACAAGCAACAGGAGGAGGAAGGAAATGGTCCTGAAGTTGTGAAATGACTTGGCGTCCTGGTTTCAGCTGGGATCGAGTTAATTGTCTTCCTAGTAGCTGGTACAGCGCTGTATTCTGGGTTTAGTATGAGAAGAATGTTGATAACGCCCTGAAGGTTTCAGTTGCTGCTAGGTCGTGTTTAGAATAAGTCAAGGATTTTCAGCAAGAAGGCTGGAGGGGCACAGGAAAGTTGGGAGGGGACACAGCCAGGACAGCTGACCCAAACTGGCCAAAGG
>JAVKLA010000057.1:16141358-16153134 GCA_034782735.1 Sagittarius serpentarius | reverse complement strand
TTCCTTTCTGTTCTATTAAACTGTTCTTATCTCAACCCATGAGCTTTACTTTATTTTCTGATTCTCTCCCCCATCCCCCTGGGTGGCGGGGGGGAGTGAGTGAGCGGCTGCGTGGGGCTGAGTTGCTGGCTGGGGTTAAACCATGACACTTGGCCAAACTTAACACTTTCTACAACTACTTAAATTTTTTATACACAGGTGCATTCATGCATGTTACATTGCTTTAAAAGACTGAGCAGGGAGAAAGACTGGCTTTTTGTCTTCTCCTGGCTGCTGTATACTTGAGTGCTCTGGAGGGAAATGATTGTCTTTTCTCGGGGAGTAACAGAGTCCGCTTGGCTTGGGAGAGGGGTTTCTAGTGCAAAGGGTGGGGTAGCCATCAGGGGAGGGGGTGAGAGACAGCAGGGAAGGCTCCTGCAGCCTGGCTTCCTGGAAACTGCTGAAATAATGAGGAGCAGAGGTTTAGCCAGTCTTCTGGGGCTGTGGAAGGAAAGAGCCCAGAGGCACTAGAGAAGTGCATTGCAACCTAAGGAATGGTGGCCAGCTTCTGGTCTGGGAGCAAGCGAGAAAGAAAAGACCAGATCCCCAAGGACACAGTGGGGACATTTGTTTATTTCCATGCTGTCTCATTCTGGGGTTTTGTATTAAAAAAAATAATCCCAGCTCTAGTTTTGCATTTTGTTCTCCTAATAAAAAATAGGCTTTACAGTGCAAAAACTCTCTCAAAGGTTACTGTAGGGAAAGACTGAGGCAGTCCCATCTCAGAAGCTTAGGGAAGGTTCCCTTCCATCCCAGAAGTCAAATATGAGATGAGTTAGTCAAAAACAGTAGGTTGGGGCAACACGGGGTAGAAGAGATGCCTGCAGATTTGAGAGGCGAGCAGGAGGATTTACACTGTGATAAAAATATAATTGCAGGAAGGTCACGTGTAAACCCCTTTAGAAAGTATGACATGGATGCTGGTGGTTTCCTTTCTGAAGCTGCAGTAGGACCATAAAGAAACGCTGGTCTGACTGTTTAGAAGTCGTAAGAAGTTACAGCCATTTGCTATAGCCTTTATTTAGTGTAGAATGCTCATCCTTCTTTGGAAACAGAAATTACCTTTATTTCAAAAATTTGATGGCATTTTCAAGGGTTTTAAAGTCAACTTCTGTTTTGCTTTGTAGTTTTTTTATGGACATTTTGAAAGTCTGCTGTAATCTAACCCTGAAATTCTAACTCCAGCTGGAGTTTCTGCAGCCTATTACAACACATATGCATATATTTGGTTTTCTTATCTGTGAGCACTACCCTTTTAGGACACAAGCAAAAGGCGGCGGCATGCATGATGTTCCCATTATGGATCACAGTTGTTTATCATCTCAGTTTTATCCTGCAATTTGTTCTGCAGCAAGCTCAAATGGTCAGATTAATTTTTTTTGTCGTTATATTGATTTCTTTGTCTAGGCCTGGGCTAGTAGGTAAGTGTCTGATTTTTGATCATGATCTCAGAGACCTACTGGTCCCTTCAGATTGAGACTTAACATTAAAAAAATCTCGCTCTCCTTATTAGTGATCCTAATTTCTATAATTTGAAGGTGAAACATATTTTACATATATATAAAACTGTCGTTCTTTTTTTACTCCTGCAATAGCTGGTCATCCAATATCATCAATGAGAGCCTTTTGTTCTATCTTGAAATGCAGCCGGATATCAATGAAATACCCCTGAAAAACATCAGAAGTGCTGCACTGATCACGTGGATTATAATGGTAGGTCAGCCGTGAGATTGCTTAGTCTTAGAAATCACTTTTATAAGACTGGTGGAACAGCAGCAGGGTAGTGGGTGGTTTATGATTTGGAAGGATATAAACACTCTGAAAATCAAGGAAGAAAAGCAGAAAGTAAGAGGGAGGAAGGAGCAGTCACTGGGAGTGCTTTTCACATATGACCTTTGTGAAAAATGTACCAAAGGCCCACTTTTTCTGCCATTTACTGGAGTATGCATTCTCTCTGTGAGTGATCCCTGGATGTGTTTAAAAGTCGTGTAGATGGAGTGCTTAGGGACATGGTTTAGTGGGGGACTTGTCAGTGCTAGGTTAACGGTTGGACTAGATGATCTTATAGGTCTTTTCCAATCTAGGCAATTCTATGATTCTATGATTCCATGATTGCTACCCATTGTAAGATCCAGAACAGACCACCACAATGATTTCTAGTCTAACCTTGCTAACCTCTGCTGTAATGCAAGCTACAAAGTTTTAGCTCATGATTCCTGAAGGTTCCCCAATGAAATGGGAATTTTCTGGTAATTCTCTGTTTGTAACTAGGGTTTTCTTTATTACAAAGAGTAATTGCATCTTATATCATGACATTTGGATAATTACTTGGGGACAAATACATGAAAAATCTTGAAAGCAATGCACCAAAAAATAGCTGTAAGATGCTGGCTTCTTACTGTACCCTAATCTCTTTTCTCCTATTGGAATATTTGACAAGGGATTTTTCAGAGGGAATATTGCAGGTTCCTTTTGCAAGAGAGTTTATTCTGGAGCTGTTAAATACCTGTAAGGCCTGAGCATGCTTTGTGTAGTTAAGCCCTTGAGCAGTTTTGTACTGAAGGGTTAAGCAATGCAACGGATCGATACAACCTCCTCCTCTGACAAGGAGTGAACACATTCATGTGACCGGGATCTTGCTCTTGCTCACCTGGAGAGGAAGAGATCGGGTCTAGAAACTGAGCTGTTTTTTAAATGGGCTGTAAAAATAATTTCACTCTTTTCTCATGCGAAAAATGGAAACAGCTAAAGCCATTTACTTGCCAAGCATCCCACGGCACTGGGAACAGAGACAATCTTTTTGGAAATCACTTGGGATTTTCTTTTTCAGTGTCTCTCCCCGTTTTTCCATCCGACTTTAAGGGACATTTTCACTGGCTCAGGAATCTGCAGCAATTCCAGACGGCTCAATTCCTGCTATTTTAAAAAAACTCGACTGTGTGTGCTAGTGTCTACTCTCCTATATTTGACTTGGCTTCTAGTGAAAAATACAGTATTTGCTTTTGTGAATAAAAAAGTTTAGAGCTTGTGGGGAGAATTAAAAACACAGCAGGGGACTGACCAGCTAAAATTTGTGTTAGAAAACCATTTGGTGCTTACTGTTCACTGGGATGGCCTCAGCATATTGAAACAACAGGTCACGGTATTTCACTCCAATTTGTTTGTGTCTGCAATGGGAACAACGTACATTTTTATTTGCATGCAAATAGCATATTTTAAAGACAGTAATCGTTCAGTGAAAGCGAAGCTGTTAATGCATGCAAAGCGTTTTGCTGGAGTTGAAAATGGAGCCTTGCTGGTGAAACTCTTGTTGCACTTCTGTTTCCTAGGCGGTTCTTAATCCGATGCAAGGCTTCCTCTTCACGTTAGCTTTTTATGGCTGGACGGGATGGAGAGTGGACCTGAAATGGCGAAAAAGAGAAATACCCTGGGAATCAATGTCCTCATCAACTGTGGGTGAAAATGCCTATCCCTCACCAGTGAACTACCAAAGCAACATCCACGATTCAAAGAAGATATCGACAACTGACAGCCAGCAGACCGATGAAGCGATAAGCATGTTGTCAGACGGTAACACTAGTGGCGATGACAGATTAACCAGGAGCTCTCCCATCTACCAGGGCTGGTAGTTTTTAGGCGCAGAGCTGGATCCCACTTCTCACATTGTCAATAAAACTATGTCACCATGTGAACCATTGTGTACTCTGGAATTAGGTTTGTGCCGCGTGGCTTGATGGCATTTCCTATATCCTGTGTGTGTGAGAGAGAGCGAGCACGTGAGACGGAAAGATATTATGGTTTCTGTCTTCGTTTACCTTATAGGAGATGTGTTAACAGGTATAAAGGCCTGATCCCTTTTTCAGCAGGAGTATAGCTCTGCAAAGATCTCTGTTACTTAATGATTAATTTTCATCCATTTTGTTTTAATCTCTCTTGTAACCTCCATACGGTAGAAGAGTCTTTTGTTTAAATAAAAGGGCTATTAATATGCTGGGGTTTATAAATGTATTGCCTTGCTTGCCTTGCTCAGCATAAAATTCCTCACCCAGCATTACAGCTCTAGGATTTCTGAGACGTCATTTCCAGCCTTGACACTCTGGTAAAACATTAGTGACAGCAAACTTTGACATAAGCACAAATATTTCCTGTTTGTGTAGAATCTCACTCACATAGTCTTCTTTTAGCTTGTTTATATGAATTTTCAGTTTGGTTTTATCTAGGGAGCTGAAAGGCTTTTTAAAAAAAAATAATCAAGCCCAGCCTAGGCTCCATAAACACTTCAGAACAATGGTTCCAGTGCTCTGCTGGTTCAAGCAAAAATAACCCCTCAAACTGTATTTTGGTACGGATTCAGTTTGATCCTTACATATACTTGTCTAACAGGATTATGACTGTTAGGGGCAGGTGCATTAAGAGATAATGTTTGCAAAACCCACCTAGATGATCTGAGTGCTCACCAAAACCCAGAATAAGTAGAACCCACAGTCCTTTCTCTGAGGTGTGCTCTGTTTTATGTCTTCATCTGCTGAATGAAGAGATACTAAATCCATTCTCCTTATCTTCTCAGACGCATGCCTCTTTTGGTGCAGTGCCCTAAGCACCTATAGCCAAACTGTTCCCTGGATTGGTTGAAAGTTAAGAAAAAATTATGACCGTGTCTACCCCAGGCTTTTAACTTCATATCAAAAGTGGAAATAGTATGATTTAAGTCTGTCTGTGGTGGAAGCTGTTTACAATACAGTTTGACTGATGGCATGGTGGGAGGCCCTTGAGCCCAGGTCACCTCCCTCCCTGCCTTCAGCACAAAACAAAACCTGTTTTTTTTAAATCCTCCTCACATCCACTTCGGCTGAACTTCACTGGCTGTCCACACCTTTCTTTTCCAACCCAGTTCAGTCCCAGCTATTGTAAAAAAAAAAAAAAAGAAAAAAAGGGATTGCTAAAGACAGCTGAAAGGTTAGTGAAATAATAACATGAAGCTTAAGCTGCTGTGTTACTCAGGGGAGTCCCAGGATGGTTAGAGATGCAGGATCAGCAGAAACTATGCAGCAAAATATTGATTTGCTTTCCTAAAAAAATCACCTTCTTGAACTAATCATTTGATACAAAGGTGTCAAATAATGATCGGATAATTATTTAGGCAGATCATTACAGAGCTGTGGCTGGTTTGTAGCAAATCTTTTACACCGTGTGCTGTGTAAACCTTTGTGGGGTTATGGCTTTATATTGCTGTTCTAGTTGCAGCATATACTGGCAGATCACCAGCTCCTTTCTTTTCATCACAGTCGTTTGTTTCCTAGCTAAGTATGAAGAGAAAGCACAGGGACTTGGGAGCAGATGATATTGATCCTTTTGAAATAGAGACCATATTTTTTGTGCAATACTCATCACAGCTGGGTTCAAAAGAGCAGGGAAAATGGCGGAGGTGGAATTGTTGGTAAACCTTTTCAGATGCTAGGGTGTGGGCCAAGCTGCAAACCCCTAAACCCAAATAAACAGGCTCTGGCTTCATGCGGCACGAAAGCACTCGGGAAGTGACAGGCTGTAGCAAGAGGCCCTGCGGGAGGACTGAACAACTAATCCCTCTTTCCTTTGGCTGCTCCAGGGCAGGCGTGGGACAGGGACAGAGGGGGTGCCCCAGCCCTGGCCCCCCGAGGCGGTGAGCAGGCCCTGAGCAGTGCCGGGTGGCTGCTGGTGCTGGAGCACCCCTGCGCTGGGACAGCCTCCTGCAAGGGATGCGCTTTGCTCCCCCCTCCGCCACCTTTTCTTGTTCTTTCAAGGTTGTCCTTGGGATATATGTGGTGTGTCTAGGTATTAGTAATCTACTGGGATGTCGTCGGGAAAAATTAGGACTCATCTGAGAGCTTAAGAAAACATCTAACCTAATTCAGACACACTGAGAAAGTGATACGGGGCACTGCAGAGCAAACCCGCAGCGGTTTTTAACTTACAAAAGAAGTAGGTGTGAGGAGAGTTCCCTTACCTGCTGTTCCCGGCCTCTGGTGAACAGGAGGCATTCCTCCACAGCTTAAAAACGAGGTGATAATTGGCTCTGCTCATGCGTAACCATGACCACATTTGACTTCACCCTACGCAGACCTTGTTCTTGCCTCCCCATGCAACAACTCAGGCCAAGCACTGCCTTCTCCAAGTGTTGCAGGGGGTGCCCATCTCTTCCCCTCAGGAGCGTGCTTTTGAGGTGCAGCTCCCGATTGCCCCCACTGCCTGTGCTTGCTGCACGGACGTCACGGGGCAGCCTCAGGTTGCTGCAGCTGGCTTCATTTGAGGGCGGGGGGGGAATAAGTGTGTGCTCCGAGGGTCAGTGAGAGCACTGTCCTGGACAGTATAGCTGTAACACTGACCCAAACACTGCCTTCTGAAGTGTGTCATCCACTCCGCTGCGAGGAACCTTGTGCTTTTCAGGACACAGAAAAACACCCTAGTTTTCATTTCGATGTCAATTTGTCTCTGCATAGTCATCATAGTGTGTTAATTCCGACATCTGGATTTCCAGCCTATGATGGCTTCAAATTTGCTTATTTTTAGGAGCAAGCTGGCAGGCTGCTCCGGCAAATGTGGGAAGTGCTTGTCTCTGGCCTGAGTATTTGTTTCATAAGGCACATTTCAAACATGGCTTGGGTTAACAAGGGAGAGATCTTGTCAATACTGAAGTCCGTAGGTGCAGTCAGAGTCTACGGTCCTCATCTTACACTGTCTGTGGGAAGGGCTCTCTTCCACAGTCACACAGCTCTTCAGTTCACGAGCAGGAATGCAGCTGTTTCTCTGGAACAGCAAGGGGTGACTCAGAGAAGTAAATAGGGAACGAGATCAGATATTGTCTAATAAAATGTATGTAGCTGAAGTGCTGTCTTGAGAGTACAGCAATTGTCAATTTTAGCTTCTTGTATTTTGGCCATATTAGAGCACAACAAAGTCTTTCTGAATTTATTGAAGGGAAAAAAATGTAAATTTAAAAAAGTAGTTGAATCCGTGCACTGAAATAAAATTGCTTTAGTGGAAGCTCATAAAAAGGATATCTGTGCATATAGGGCAGTGCAGCAGAATTGCCTCTATTTAACACCCTCCTCACCTCCCAGCCAGCTTATCAAATCCAACCATACACAGGAAGTGTTCTCTGTATTCACCAAAACTTATTTTTAAGCCCTCAAAGATAAAATGAAAATTTCCAGGAAAAGTGTCTTCTCATATCCTGTAATAAATACTTCCTTAAACACTCCTAGCTGTTCTCTGTTGGTGGAAGAGGACGTATGGAATTGTATTTGACCTGCCAGTCTCATACATTTAATTACTATTTTATTTGGCCAGATGTTCAGGCTAATTGCAAAGCTGAAATATGAGCACTAGTAAAATAATAAACTACTTGAACAGGCAGACTTCTTGCATACCAAAGCTCTGCATTTATGAGGTCCACCATATGTCTGAATAGCGAAATCCTAACTACACTGCTCACTAAGCCCTTCCTCTGGTCTTGTAGACCAAATACAAGGAGAAAGTTAGAACGCGAAATGCTACATGTGATTCCCCCCCATCCCCTGTATAACAGGACTTGTAATTCAGAAGCTGTCCTTGTGTATTCATGATGAAAAGTTATCTGATCTTCTAACTTTCTTAAGTTTCACAGATTCCGCAAGTTTACGGTAATCCCGGATGGAAATCACTAAACCACACAGTAGCTAACATAATTTTAAGACAGGTCAGATGATGTCTGGGTCACTCATCCTTTAAAGAGCAGGCATGCATCTGTGTGGACATTGAAGTTGGCAGCTGAAGAAGGTGCAGTCTTACTGAGAGAAAAATTAGGGAGTACAGTCAAATCCAGGGATGCATTTAAATCTGTTTCCCGAGGTGATTTATGTTCCCTAGGATACGCTGTGAGCTGTATGGAAAGTTGGTTCTCCTACCACGTCTCTCTAAGCAAACTCTTAAACATTCAGAGAACTAAACTCTTTAGGGGATTTGTAGGTAAAATTTTGAAAAGGCTGGAAAATTCACTGAGTGATGGTAGGATTTCAGTTTATACCCCCCCCAAAAAACCAACCAAAGCGAACTAAAGCTCTTTCTTCCTTGCAGCTAATGAGAACGGGTGCCTTTCTAGCTGTCTCCAGCTTCTGTGTGTTCATACTATACAAGATGGAAAGAGTCCTAGGAAAGAAATTGGACCATCACACCTAGAAAGAGAACCACTGTAGCCATCCCTAGACCTTTGACAGCCCCATGGTTTAGAGTGCATTTCCCAACCAGCCGACCCTTGTCCCTGCTCGGTACGTTTAAATGTGTGGTACAGCAAGGATCTGCCGGGCTGTGAACTTGCACGGCTCAATCTACAGAAAGGACCAGCAGGCGCGGATATTTTTTTCCTGCATCCTCTGTAATTGAGAGCCCTGAGAAGACGTTTTGCTGTTGATGGTATCATTAGAGCAAGGGTTGAAAGGCCGAAAGGATGGATGACCTTGCCAGAGACCGCCGCAGCCAACAGGGCTGTGTGACTTGGGTCAAACGCAATACAACAGAAAAGTCGGCGAGACCGGAAGATGGCATCCACATGTAGAAAAGCCCATGTTTCTAATTAATATAGAAACACTTGCGTTGCTGAGGTAGAAAGCTCAGCGCTAAATCTCAATTTGAATGTCTTCAGGATTAGGGAGTTTTTAGAGCCCTGGAAATTAGTTCAGGCTTCTCTGCATTTTGCAGGCGTGATTATTTTGTGAAGTGGTTGGCTGATAACAAAAAATAATTTTGATGGGCTCCTTCAATGCTCATACATGACGTGTGTTTTAACAAGTTAGTATGGCGTGAGGCAGGTTCAGGCCATCTGTATTTATTGGAGCATTAGTTAACATGATCACTTACAATGACGTAGACTTGGCTCTAATATGTTGTTAGCTGTATTTGCTTCTACAGGACTGTGTGGCTGAGTCTACATTTATCTCATTTTTTTTTTCTTTTGAGTACCTTTTACAAGCAGGATGAGAGGTGCAATGCAATACTGTGTTAAAGAACTACTAGAAGAAAAAGGTATCTATCTGTTAGTTATCTATATTACAGTAGGTTGCTTTCATGCCCAAATGACCATCACGCCCTTAGTTTTAGAAAAAGCTGTAATGTATCTGGAGAGTTGGACTAATGTAAAACCAATCCATGGAGTCAGAGCTGGCGTTTGGCTGTGTGCAAGCCAGAAGCCGCACAGTGCCGTGGAAGTAACATAAATGTGTAGGACACGGGTACGCCAGCTTGTGTGGGTGTTCACACTGAGCATACTAAATGATGTTAATACGGACTGAATATAACGAGGGAGAATTCCCAGCAGGGATTTACCTGTTTAGGGTGAGGAAACAAATACTTCAGAGTGGAAGTGCCCGACGTTCCCTTTCCTCACTCCAAAAAGAATTAGCTTCTGATGAAAGGAGCAATCCTGCTGAAATAAAAATATCCTATGATGCTGAGTGAGGGATGTGTTCCAGGCAACTTCCAGATAAGATTAGGATTTTGCAGACAGAATGTCTTAGCCACAAGAAGCTGCGAGAGTCCCTTGAGTCAGAACGATCGCCAAAATTTATTTCAGTCCCGGCGAAGCATTATGTGACCTGCTGCTGCTTGAGCGTTTGGCAGACAGCATGTAGTATTTTGCAGTTACTTCGCAGAGATGTAAAGGAATAGTCTAAAAGAAATTACTTTTCTCCCCAGCAGACACTAGCTCTCCACTCAGCTCAGAGTTTTTCCTCCTACTTTTTTACGGAAAACCTGTGAGAAGTGTGCAGCTTTTACACAGGAAGCTGTACAGGGCTGGTTTAAATTCACATTCCCATTTTGTTTGGTTAAACGGGTTAAAAACCTGGTGGCTAGACCAGGGGAAGGCTCTGTTTTAAAAGGCAATGGAGGGTTAAGAAGAGCTTCAGTCTTCACAGCGCTGGTATGAACCCAGTTTCACCTTAGAGGGGGACTGAAACCCGCTGTTGTCCGGTGACACTGTGTTGGCTTCTCTGAAAAGAGTTTGTAGTCTTAATTAGGTTCCCAAGGCGCGGGTGTCCATTTTGTGGCAGCTGCCCCGGGGGCAAAGCACTGCAAGTGGCTGGGCCTGGTGGGCCTTTCCCGTACCGCGGTCCTGGGCGAGCGGCTCCAGGTGGCCCCGCTGGACCACGGGCTTGGACCAGGTGGCCCCCAGAGGTGCCTCCCCCCGACCCCCAACCAGGCGGTGAGTCGAAGCCTCCTGTGATCTGGGCTCTCACCCTCACAGGGCACAGCCCAGTGGGACGCCGCGGGTAAACGGAGGCCTTGGGTCCTTGCTCTCCAGCTGCCTCCGGAGAGGCGCCCACCCACCCACTCACGCGTCTGTGAGCCTCCCAAAAGGGCTTGAAAATGTGTAAAGCCAAACACGACCTCTTTTATCATGCTTATTAAGAAAAGGTATGGTTTAAAGACGTGGGTTTGAAACAGTGCAGTGGGGTATTTTGCGCAGTGTTAGGAACCAGCTGTGTTGGCTGGATCGTCCTTGCAGCATCCCCCTCCCTCAGAGGGCACCAAGGCTCAGGACAGCATGAAAACGCTGGCAGCCGTTCATCGCAGCTGTAGCCGCATGACAGCATCTGCTCCTGCTTTGCCTGCTACAGCAGATCTTGAGTGAATTTCCCTGAGGGGCGGGGGGGGGGGGCAAAGCAACACCGCAACTCTGTCCTTTGGCTAAAGCACTCGACCGAGCACCGCATTTTATGTGGCAGTGAAAGGGCCTCCTCCCACCCTGCCCCTAGTCACGGGCCTCCATGTGACGGGGAGCAGAGCGTTCTTCTCGCCAGCCCTTTCCTCAAGGCACCAGGCAGGACTTGCCAAGGGTCAGAGGCATTCCCCCAGCCCTGCTAAGTGCTCTGGGTAACAACCCAGCTCTGCTCACACCCCGTGTCAGGCAGGCAGCCATCCCCTAGGAATGCCGTTACACCCAGAACGATACGGTGGAGGCTAGATAAGGAGGCTTTTCCCTTAGTTCCCAGGGATTTTATAGTCTGAAAGCTGGTATACCCAGATTCCTTCCATATGATGTTTGAACTTAAAATGAAAAAAGAAAAAAAAAAATCATATCTACCTTAACAAAATTCTTTTTGCTAAAGACAAAAGACATTTAAATAAATATCTTTAAACGTAATACAGGCCTTTCTCCTTTGTTTGCTGGGGTCTGGCACTAGTGAGCTCTATGACTTAAATGGTAATGAGGCTGATGTTGAATAACTGGAAACCTGTGACAAGCACAAGCAGGCGAGCTGAAGACACAAAGGCAGCCACAAGGCTCTGAGGATTGTTCTTCTCTGCTAGGGAACGGGGTGGTGGGACACGCAATTGCCCGTGCTGCTGCTGCTGCTCCGCCGTCACGCCAGTCTCGCTCCTGCCTCTTGGAGCCCCTCTGCCGTGCTCATGAAATTAATTCATTGGGCCAAAAGGAGGAGAGAAACGCAAGCCATGCTGACCCTACAGCCCAGTGGTAGTTTGGCAGCGTTTATTTTTGCAGGGGGAGCCCAGGGAGCCGTGGCCCCGTGCAGCCCCGGCATCGGCGGCTCTCACCAGAGCTCCGCAGCACCAGCCTGTTGGCTGTAAAGCCTTAAAAAAAAGGGTTTTCTTTCCGTGGCATGTGTTTCAGGTATTAGTTTTATCGGCTGTCCTGGTTTCGGCTGGGATAGAGTTAATTGTCTTCCTAGCAGCTGGTACAGCACTGTGTTTTCAGTTCAGTATG
>JAVKLA010000057.1:16063990-16141258 GCA_034782735.1 Sagittarius serpentarius | reverse complement strand
CCATCCCACTGGGTGGGGGGGGAGCGAGTGAGCGGCTGCGTGGTGCTGTGTTGCTGGCTGGGGTTAAACCACGACATCGGCGCCTTACTGGGAGAAAAAAATGGTATGTATTGTTTTAGTTTATTTTATGAAGGTATCACACTGTAGATACCCAGTTAATGGATTCGTGTTATGCCAGCTGAGGTGCCGATCATACCTCTGAAACAGTGGGGTTGCCTCTTGTCCTGCTCCTGTAGACACTTAAGAAACTGATGAATATTCAGGCACGATTACACAAACAACCCATGTGTCAGTGCGCGCGCGTGCACACACAGACACACACACACACACGTATAAGTACTCCTTAGGTTTTAGCATTATAACTTCATAGTTTCTGATGATGGGTAAACTACAAATTAACATTTTTGTTTTATAATTTTTTTCTGGCTCTCCCCCAAATGTTAATGTCTTTCACTAAAAACCACCACCAACAAGCTCCCCAGAAAGTACTACTGAATTCATAAACATTCTGTTTACCGAAACTTAAATTTTCATTGAAATAAAATTTCACCATGCAATTCACTACTGCCCCCAAATATCCTTCAAAAAAACCCATCAAAAATTCCAGCAACATTTTCTCATTAAATTGCCATTACTTTGTCTTCTCAGCATTTTTTTTTTCAGGGCCATTTCCCAATGACAGTTGGGGTGTTCCATTGGTTTTGTTTTATTTCAACCAACTCCAGCAATGATCTTTTACGTAGGTCTCCAAGAGGCTACTGTAGGCTATTTGCTTGGGAGAAGCAAGTCCAAAGGGTAAGCTCATCTTAGAAAAGAATCCAGATACACAGCTCTTGCTGGGCAATAATGTCTTCCTCAGCCCAAGAAATCCAGGGCAAAGCAAGAAGAAAGACAGTATTAATGAATTAGGTCAAAATAGTAGAGCAGAAAGCAAGATGTTCTTCATTCTCTTAAATTAATTCATTCTGGGAGCTGCTCAGCTTATCTTTCCACTGCAGGAGGAATGAACATCAGCCCTTTTGTGGTTCAGAACGTGTTAAAGAGTGACCAAGTGGCAATATGTAATAAAAGAGAATTTTTTTCTTTTCTGCTAGAGGTGTTGCTGTGAGTTCAGCTCCTAATGGAACAGATTTGACTCAAGAAATGGATCAGGGTCTTGGTGGGTTTTTTTAAGTAAATTTTATGTAAGGTCTGGCAGGGAAAGCTGTGGGACATGTTCTCAGCTTAGAGCTGCGCAGACTAGTCCCTCTCTGAGCCCACCTGAGCGCTGACAATTTCTGCTTGCTTCTCTGACACTGCAGAAGTGAAAACCAGGCAGAAATGTGCTGGTTTGTATTGATAGGAATGTTTTGGGGTTTTTTTGTTGGTAAGCAATCTTCAATGATGTATGCAGTTAATCATCTGTTAGCTTCCCCAGTCTCAGGAGGGCTGGCGGAACTTCTGCAGTGATGAGAAATGCTGGGGTTTTTTCCCATGCCAACAACTTCAGTTTCCATATCTGCATCTGGAGAAATACACCTGAATCTGTCCATCTTTTGCAGACTCTGGCACAGTCCAGAGCTTTTTTTTTTTTTTTTTAACCTGATGCATTTTTTCACGACTCTACCTGGGAGATCTAGGATTATCCATTAAAAGGTGATGTTTCTTGTTTGTGAAAATATTTTTATAGATCTTACTCCATTCATCAGGAATGTCCCTGTACTGAAGCAGACCCAAGTAGGAATGCCATTCTAAAAGCTGATAGATTAGAAAGGTTTGATTTTTAAAAAAATTGCTTCCATCTCTATTCCTTGACCAAGTCATGAGACCTGGATCTTTAATGTGGATCTGAAAAAAAAAAAAAAGTGGGTGTCTGTGTGGGCTGACTGAGCCACAGGCTCTCTGCCTGTGTCATCCTCTGTGGAGGAAGGGGAGTGGGTGGATGGTTAAACGTGGTCATCTCATTGCGCAGGGATTTCTCACCAAACTAGCCTCTAGGAAAGAAGCTGACAAGCAGCCGTTGTCCAGGACTAAAACATGGCAACGCCACACTGTGGCCTTTTCCCATCAGATTTCTGTTATTGTCAGGAGTCTATGATCCCGTCCACCCTAAGTGTCCTCACTGTCGGTACTCTCTGCAGGTACGCAACATCTCTTTCAGGCCAGCTGGCAGGACACGGTGGCTGTAAGGATTGCAGAAAGTCTCAAAAACCCTTCTAAGGGTTTGACCTTTCTGTCTTTCCCTTGGTGAAAATATTCAGAGGTTTTCAGGAACTGCAACACAGCATGTAGGGACGCGATGCTCACTTGGCACCACTGATTTTCAGAAGCCTAGAGAGATAATTCTCAGTTTTGGAACTGCAGAATGGCAGTGCTTCGCAACTGAATCCGTTCTCGTTTGTTGTGCATTTCATACTGCGCTGAATTACTCTAGTGAAGGATGAGGATGCCAACTTTGTCCCAGTATTTAATGGGAAGGATTTGGAAAGAGATGAGCCAAATCATTTCCTTGATCTTTTGTATTGAGATAGATACTAATGACTTACATGGTGAAGACAAGGCTCCTTCTGTGAAGGTAGAAGATATTAGGCCTTGCAGCAGGAAAAAAGGATATAGCTGCTTTCCTGTGGTTATTAGGTTTTGTATTCTTTTGGTTTTGTGAATATATTCAAAAGGAAATAGAAAAAAACTAAGGAAGCAATGATGTTCCTTCCTGTTAGAGAAGAGCCAGCAAGGAGGGTAAGTAAGTAGGTTCCTTGCCAAGTGAGTCATTTCTTCACTTAAGAGACTTCAAAGCTTTAAAAATTACTTTTCGTACCACAGAGCTTGGGTATGAAATTGCATGTACTTTTAGTGGACGAAGCTGATCTGGCCCTTGACGGGAAATGATACATAGAAAGACGGCAGGGAAATAAGTGGTTTTGAGTGAGATGCTGCAGTATTACATCTTCCCAGAATAGCTCTAACAAATACCCTTTTATTGTATTGCACACCGACAGAAGCAAGAAGCGAGTGTTTAGGACTGCTCAGTGCTTCCAGTGTTGGTTGTCAAATAGTTTACGGGCTAAGTAAACATTTATAGGATAAATAAAGGAAAACTAAACCACAATTTTAGTTTGACAGTCACCCATTTTCTTGAAACATGCCTGGAAATGACAGGACTAAAAATAGGACCATCGCATAGCATTTATGTAAGCAGCAGGTGAAGTGAGAGCTTTTCTACAGCACTCCCTACTAAAGCCCTAGCCCCACGGCGGCTGCCTCCTTAGTCTCACGTTCTTTATTTGAGACACTGTTATGAAAGCTGCTGGTGGTTCCTGGTCTTGTGAGAGCTGAACAAACGTATTTGTCCTACTGCTTTCAACTTGTACCGTCACAGGGAATTAATTGTACCTTAATGCTGTGCAAATTTCAGAGCACAGAGACAAGTGTCACGAAAGGACATTACTTTCTCTTTTTTGTTTGATGACATGGTAAGGTGCTCATCACCAGAATACCAGTTTCTCCAGCACTTGAGTCTTCCCAAATGTTGTGTATCACTCCTAACTTAATGCTCTAGGTCCTTAAACACCTAAAAACTAGATGATGTGACGCGTAAGACTCTGTTTGATCTGAGCGCCAATTCCTTTTGAAGGCTTGTGACAATCCTTCAGCCTTAGCTTGGGTGAATGGTCAGCGCGTTACACGGTCACAAAGCAAAACCCCCATGTTTCATGTTGAATCCCCCACTAAGTACCATGGGTACCATTTCATGGAATAAACCCCAGCTAAAAACCACACAACATTCAGCCCGTTACAGCTAGGAACCCCCCACCGCATCCCTTGAGGTGTCAGTGCCACGAGCCCCAAGCCGAGACAGGAGCTATGAGGCGCTGCCCATGGGAGCTCCTGCCAGACTGCGACCCCATCGCACGAGCTGGAATATTCTGAAGTTCTTCAAAAACCTCCAGCTGCTCAAGCAAGGCTGAATTTAAGCCTTGCTAGCTTCAAGAAAAATTAACAATTTACTTTCATCAGAACTAGAGTCCAATTTATTTTATCTGGAGAAATTTCCTTTTGAGGAAACTGTTTTAAGGAAACTTTTTTAAAAGTACTTCAACCCAATCTGCCTCACGTTGTTTCCTTACCAGCTGTATAGACAGAGGGGAAAATAAAAGCTGTGATGTCAGCAGCTGTAAAGGTGACCTGGTTAAAAGGGAAAAAGTTCTGAACAGAAGATGTCTGCTGAAATACTGAGAGAGAAATTGCCTGCCAGCCTGGGAGCTGTGAGCCCGGGAACCAGAAGCATCCTTGAGAAGCACAGCCAGCATCTTTGAAGTGCAGCTGGGTACCCAAAAACCAGAGACACCCTGAGATAGCCCCAATAAGTGCAAAACCGAGGAACTGTAATGGTAACTTACTGTCTGAAAAGCTGAGGAAGTCTGGAAAAAGGGGAAAACATCCTGAGAGAGCAAGAACTGGTAACTGCCATTGGCTGTTCTAACTGCAAGAACAAGAAAAGTCCTGAAAAATAAGAATTGGTCTGAGAGAACAGAAATTACTATCTGTTGCCTGTCCCAGGTGAAAACCAGAAATTAACAGCATCTATTGGCTGCTCGAAGTGGGGCTGTCCTACACCCTCCTCCGTCTCTGTGATGTAAAAATGACTTTCTATCCAAAATGGAGCGTCTCTCTCTCCCCGTGCTGCACATGCTCGTCCCTTTCCCAAGCAGGTCTGCGTGAGCTTTCTGCAAGACCTTGGGCCTTTGCTGAGGACGCCTGGCTGACCCCGAACTCCACGACATGGATCATCTTGGAAGTGAGACTCTGCCCGTTGTTTTATTGTTCTCCCACCGAGCCCACGTCTGGGGCTGGTCTGGTTTGTCCTCCCACCTCTGGGATGGCTGGGCCCCTTCCGAGATCTGTCCGGTGTGCTTGGTGCCACATATATACAGGTAAGTAAGCTATCACGGAATCACGGAACGGCTTGGGTTGGAAGGGACCTTAAAGGTCACCTAGTCCAACCCCCCTGCCGTGGGCCACCCACTAGATCAGGCTGCCCAGGGCCCCATCCAGCCTGGCCTTGAGCACCTCCAGGGACGGAGCACCCACAGCCTCTCTGTGACACCTGTTCCAGGGCCTCACCGCCCTCTGAGTAAAGAATTTCCTCCTAACATCTAACCTAAATCTCCCCTCTTTTAGTTTAAAACCATTCCCCCTCGTCCTATCACTATCTGACCGTGTAAAAAGTCGCTCCCCCTGTTTATAGGCTCCCTTTAAGTACTGGATACCCGCTCTCACATTATTGGCAAGTTTGCTTCACTAGTAGTAACTTAGTTGTAACATGTAATATTATATATAAGTACACTTCATTGCTGCCATTATTGGGTGCTGCTGTCATTGGCTGTTGCTATAATTAATTGCTGCTGTATCGATCATTGCTATATTATTGCTTGCGGATAATACTTTGTAATAGCTTGATATACATATATATATTTGCTTTCTTAATCACAGGTATACTTGCTAATGGTGATTTGTGTGGCATTTGTGGTAATCTGTAATAAAGAAAATTGGAGGATATTGTGTACTACAAAATCCTGTGACCGCATGGTCGCGCTCTTTATACAGCCACGGGCCGGGTAACCCTTTAGGTCATGACACCACGTTACAACTTCAGTCACCCAACCCCAGCTCTTAAGTGCAGGATGCAAAATAGCCAGAAAAGAATAAGGAACAACACGCACAGAATTCTCTAATATCAAAATATAGCAATTTATTCAAGACACTGAATATGATCTGTTGATTCTCTCCTTAAAACAAATGAGCTACAATACACAAGGTGAATTTGAAGAAAGTGTAGGTGGGGGAGAAACAAAATAAGGGTTGATGTTGTTTCAAAAGAACCTGGGAAATGCTGAAATGAGAACCAAGTCTGGCTGCAAGTCTGACACAGACAATAAAAACTGCAGAAGCCAGAATTCAGAATTTCAGTGAGTGGCTGAAAGAACATTTCTGCAATTGACAAAGAATCACATCTTTTAAAAAGGCAAAAGGAGGAAAAAAAAGGAGGAAAAATTAAAAAGGGAAAAAGAAAAAGAAACCCGAAAACAAAGCAGACCCTTACATTTGACAAAGTGCACTTCACTTGGCTCTAAAATTAGCTATTTTTTTCTTTTTTTTCTTAAACAAATTAAAAGGAAATTTCTAAGATGTAGCATGGGGTTAATGTGTGTATAACCCTGTAAGTCAGGCCCTTTAGTGCCCCATAAGGGACCCAGTGTTTCCTACATAAAAGATTCAGTATCCTTCTAACCCCCAGAGTTGAGTGGTTTTTGAGAAACTTTTTTTTTTTTTTCTCTTCAAGGCCAGTTCCAGACAGCCAGCAATGATAAAAATCCAGTCAGTCTCCCGACGGCTGCACAAGCCTGTTCGGTCACTTAGGTCTTTCAATTTCTCTTGTGTTACAAAGAGCTATAACCAAAATTATCAAAAAATACTGCATGAAAAAAATGAAGTCCGCCGGCCCGTTGCTCCGCGCTGTTCGGTTGCAGGGGAGCGGCAGGAAGGCACCGCTAGCCGGGGGACGCTGCCGCTGGAGGGGAGGAAAGTGGGAGCTCCCACGAGGGCAGTTCTGCAGGTCTAGGCTTAGACGTCCACGTTGAAGCACAGCCTGGAAGAGCCTCTCTCCCCGCACTGCCCACCTCCTAAAGAAAGCAGCTCCTGAGAGCTAGGATTAGCCTTTGCAACTACACCTTCTGCCTTCCTTAATAGCTGCCCTCATTTTAGCCGAAAACTATCTACTACAGTATCTTTGAGCATTTCCAGTCTTTAGGGTCTTGGGGAGGGGAAGAAAGGGGAATGTTCTTGGCTTCTCACATATGCTGCTTTCAAATCTGATGGTCTGTATAGAAAACTCTCCGGACCAGCAGCCTCTCTCACGTGTCGGCTTTGCAGACCAACTGATGTTCAAATTTTGTTTCGCTTGGCTTCTTACCTCCATGTAGGCGGGCAGAGGAAAGGTGGCGTTCTGACAATTTAAAAAAAAGAAAAAGAAACGGGCATGACGGACGCTGCCCACTTATCTACAGCAGCTATCCCGGGAACAACCATGCCGCGAGGGCTATGTAGCCAGTCATCCATGCTCGTCGCTGAACTCGCATTGAGCAACCTCATCGCTTTGAATCCCAAGGTCTGGCCTATTCAGGCGTCACTCGGGACAGAGGCAAGGGCAGGGTCCCACCCGCCCTGCCCTCTTCTGTGTGTTATTCTCAGAAACGCCACCCAAAAGCAGCTTAGGAAGTTAACCGTGTACACGCAATGACTGTAATCAAATCATTGACCCAACCGTGTTTATAAAACCACATTAAGCCTTTGTATTCAAATTCAAGTTTCTCTTTGAACAAGTACTCTTTTTTTTTTTAAAGCAGTGACTTTAAGTTAGTAGGTACACGTGGTTATTATAAAACAGTGCAAAACTGCCACGTGATCATCTACAGCCCATGCTCTTGGAGCAGAAAACTAAAACCAACACATAAATGCATTTAACACTGAAAATAATCCTTGGTATCTTCCAGTGTCCAATTCTTTGACATAAATTACAAACAAGCCTAACTGACTGTCATTAATAACCAAAATCCCATGCAACTGTTTTCACCTCAGGACTGAATAACCCTTTTAGCAGTTACTTCTTTTCATTCGTTTCTCCTTTCCAAATGTGTATCGTTAAGAAAGGCAGCTGAAGCTGGCAGTGCCTAGTTCCGCTGGAAGGACTAAGGTACTGTACAGATGCAAGCATAGAGAGAGGAAAACACGGGAGAAAAAATGACATACAGCTTCCACGATGCCATGACCATGCCATGACGATGCCATGATGCTTGGCAGGTCTTACACCACCAGTTCAGCACAAGGGCTCTGGTTTTGGTTTTCCTCAGATCAAATCACCACTTCAGCAGCTGTGGTCAAATCAAAGGGAAGATTCTGTGTTGCAGAAATAGTACTTTGGGCAGGAGAGTACTACGTGGCGTTAAGGGGGTTCTCTGCTCGCTTGTTTTTCTCTCTCCTACAAATCCCAGCCTAGTCTGTGGGTAGAGAGGACACCTGACTCGGCCAGCTCTGAGGATGTGTCTAAATAACGGCTGCCACCACCCCAAGTTATAGTTTACAGCACCTTCAGTAAACTCTGCCTATGCATTCTTCTTTGCATCCATGGTTTGCTCTTAAGAGTAATGCAGTCTTCAGCAGGCATCCCTGCAGATGTCTAGCTTGCACTAAGGAAATCTTGTCCCAAGTGGATAGGTGGTGCTTTGGAAGTCTTTATTGTCACTCCGATCATTTCACCCACTATAACTTCATAGTGGTATGTGTGTTGAGATACAATTTATATATCCTTTATCATGTCCACACATAAGGAAGAGTTCTATGATGTCTTCTGAGCACCGCACCGAGGACACCCTCAAGCCTAAGCCGGTCTGGGCAGACAGGGAGCCTCCGAGTGCAGACCCAGCGCTCCCCTTGTAGCACGCCGCACACGCAGGGCCGAGGGCGACAGCAGCACCCCACGCTACCAGATGCAGTGGAAGAGCCTGCTTCTAGGTAAGTGCTGGCCATGGACGGACAGGAGCTTGCCAAGAGTCCATTCTTCGACAGGGACAGATGCAGTCAATACATCTTGGTTCAACTGGTCTCATTAAGTCAGTGGTAAAATCCCATTGACTTACTGGAACAGAAGCAGCTGAGTGGGATGAAGAGCGGAGGACAGCACTGCTCAGCAAGGCCACGGGCAGCCACACCCATGTTCTGTATGAAATTTGAACTATCTCTAGAGGAAAGAAGATACACAAGCGTTTTCCCCTGGTTAGTGAGGATAAACGAAAATGTGGACTCAAGAAAATGAATGCTATATTTATAGTCTCAAACTTACGAATCCCTTTTAATAAGTGTACATCATCAAACAGCCACAAAAATGAAATAAGACTATATAAACGGCTGGCTGCTGGAAAAGGACTCTTAGTAAATGACTGGCATTTATTGTATCAAATGGCATTTTTTCTTACAGCACTTTCTGAGAGAGAAGAGAAAAAGGATACTGCACCTTTCATGTTCCTTGGACTCTGTGTCATTCTTTTTGCTTGAATTACACAACTGGTCTACATTTGGTGGCCATTTTAGGCTTTTAAAACTGTTTAACATAAAAAATATTTTTTTTCCAAAAATACACTGGGTTCTTTCTGTTAAAAGTCATCTTTCTCCTGTAAAAATCTTCCCCAGCACTGCATTCTTATATAAAGCACTTATTACACAATTTGCTGAAAGTGCCCTTGAGACGCTAAGATCTGAAGCATGGAGGATTTTTTTTTCTTTTAAACGGAGAGAAAGAAAGGAAAAGGAAGAGAGAGAAGAGAGGAGAAGCAGTCTGTCAAAAATTTTCATTGTCATGTCCACCTGGCTGCATCTACTATGGGCATACAGGGAAAAAAGGAAAAAAAAAAGGGCAAGAAGAAAGAGGAGAAAAAACAAGGAAGGAGAAGTTGGGAGTGGAAGGGAGAAATAAAAGGAAAACGAAAGTTTCATCCTAAGCCTGGGATCCTCCAGGCTGTAATATTCCAGCTGATAGAAAAACCACTGAACAAAAAAAGTAGTCTAGAAAATAGAAAGTGTTGTGATTACAAAGTTGAGCATTTCATCAGTACAAACTGGTCTTTGAACGTCCTTTGGGAGAGCAACTGTAGTGTCCAAATTGGAAGGAAAAAATACAACACCGCATGGAGGAGGATTTTTTTTCCCTTTTGGTTTATCACAGCGTTTTTCTTTTTTTTTTTTTTTTTTAATTAATTTTTTTTTGGCACAGCTTTTTTTCCCAGCCATCAGAGCAAGTTCTCAGATGCAAACCAAACAGTGCAATGCCTAGCTGGTGGCTTCATGCTTCCAAGGCTGAATGTTCCAGGTGGAAACCATTCCCTCCCCCTCTGAAGTGACTGCGTTTTTACTCCTTGATGAAGGTTACGGACAAAATACTAGACACCTGTGGCCAGGGAGAGTTGGTTTCACGGTACACTCTAACTTTGTTCAAGTTCGTACAGTTCTGGAGCTGTTAAGAATAGTTTTGAAGAGTGCTTCTCCCCACACATTCACTGCTGGTCCATTTGAAATTTCTTCTAAAACATTTCACTTTTACTTCCGCAGATCTAGAACACAAACCTGCAGAGAAAAGACTCAGCATTAAGAACCATTTCTGAAGGTGATGTGGAAGTCCTGTTCACATATGGCCCCGTACACAGGCTGATCAGCCAGCTGTACATTACGCTCCCCAGCTTCTGATCAGCTTGTCTCAAGTACCTGTTTACGTGCACGCAAGTAAGGGAACAAACTGACATGGGAGAAAACTCAAGTGAAAACCATCCATTTAACATTTAGCTGGGCTTTCACTGGATTACAAACAAACATTTTGGTGGCACGCCCCAGGTAAGACTATGGGCTCTATTTAGTTGCTTAAATACAGCGTCCACTTCCATTTCTGAAATACATCCAAAGTAGATGCAGGCCTGGCAGGCACGACACAGGACCTCGAGCGGAGACGCGCCCATTGGGAGCAGCTCTTGGAAGCCAGGCACGACACCATCTCCAATGGCACCACTAAGCTCAAGCAACTGAACCAAGTCGTAGGTGTACCCTTTGTTAAAGCCAGCTGAAAAATTCTGCTCTAAAGTAGTCACGCCAGCCAGCCATGTAGAAGAGTTATTTTAAAAAGCTGTACAGTGTGTTATAACATCTCTGTGTCCTTCACAAGCTGATCATGCTACAATTGAAATTTTTTAAAAGTAACATTAAGAGCAAAAATAGTAATGAATAATCAGTATCTCTGCAGCAATAGTTCTCCTTTACCATGCGATGAATCTCTGGGCATCACACTGAAAAATTCCTCCTTTAGGTACTATTTAAGGGTAAACTTCTGTGGGATAAAACTCAGAAAGCCCCAGGACAACTGCTTATTAGAGAGTTGACTGCTGTGATCTGACCTTCATTAAAAACTGACAGATGAGATAAATAATGATAGAAAGAACACTACTGTTGTTCTTACCAAATATGTATTTAAAAGTCGTTCCCAACTTCAGCAATATTCACCTATTCCACAAGCATTCTTCATCTCCAATAGGAACACCACCTCCTAGTATTCAAATCCCTTCAAAGCAGGAGCATTTTTAATACACCACACAGAGCTATTTATGTCTTGAGCTGCTCACACCTGCAGCTCTGCCTGCAGAAGGCGATACGGCATGTACGTTTTTTGTTGACACTCTCCAGAAGAGTTATCTCCGCCCAACACTTACAATGGGTAAAGCTCCTTACCGATCCGTCTGATGCGCTTGCTCCCACTTTGTCCCCTCTAGCATTCCAGCAGACTTCAAAGATGCCCCCGGTGCCTCGGTAGCTATGTACTAGAGTTCCACTCTACAAAGCAAAACAGCATGCAAACATTTGATACAGAAGCCCCCCTTCTTTTTCTCTGTCGCGTGGCACTACATTAAAAAGAAGAGAGCGGTGGCAAGGGGTAGCTATTCCCATCACCCAGCTATGGTCATCTCCATAATGTGCTGACGTTAGGAAACTGCTCTTTGATAATGAAGAGAAACAGGCTCCTCCAGAAAGCCATTTACAGTAGGACTCTTGGACATCTGTTTTTGCCAACTCTGTAACAGTAAAGGCCTGGGGAGTTAGGCTGAGGTGGTCTTCTCTAAAGTTTGTTGTTAAGGCTGGGAGGCATCAGTATCCAGAATTAAATCTGCGGAACTATGATGTCCCACTTTTCTTCAGAATATCCCCAGTCCCCAGCCTGTACACCCCTTGTATCCATCATCTCCTCATCACAAAGGATAAGCCAGGTGCCTCAGACTCACAACTGAACTCGGCTTGTTACTAAATGAAAGCACCCCGTATTTCTAAGAATCAATCCACACCTCTGCTTCACAAAGCTGACGGCACAACGTAACGTACCTATTCCCATGTATGCTAGGTGTTTTAGCACACAAAGAAGCCTGAGCGGAAATGTTCTGGACAGCCACCTCACTCCGCCTGAGTGACTCAACTGTTACGCTGGGATTTGTATCAGCCAATACAATCGGGTTCACCTTGGCTGGCAGGTCATACGCTACAGAGGTACCTACATTTTCCATTTAAGCTTTTGCTATTAATGTGTCACCTAAACCAGATGTGCCTCACATGAAGCAAAACAGTACCTGAGTATTCCATATATGGACACATTTGTCGAAGGACCCACTGGCTAGATATTTTCCATCAGGACTAAAAGCTACACTGTAGACAGGCTCTTGGTGTTTTGTTAATGTATGGATGCAGACTCCCCGGTCAACGTCCCACAGCCGAACAGTGGAATCAAACGAAGCACTGCAAGAAGCATTCAAACACAAGCATGTCTTAATTTGGGTGTTCATCAGTTGGTAGTTTGATACTGTAAATGTTTTAAGAGAATACCACAGGTTTTTTTCCTTGGCTAAGCAAGAAGTAATGTTTCAAACAGAAAAGTTAATACGCACTACAGCCTTTATGCTTTTTATGACAAGAACTATACCTACAGAACTGAACTGCTGTATGAGGACCCTTTGAGTTTATCTAGGTGTGCTGTATATAGAATCGGACCACGCGCCCTAAGAGGGCCAAACTTCCTGCTTTTAAGAGTCTACCTGCTGTTATTCAGGAAGGTCAAATATATATTGTCATTAGTAGGCTAAATGGTTCCAGAGAGATCTTATTCCTAGTGGATTTGCATTATTTCATGAATTAGCATTCTGTAATTCTCTAGAACTGTGGTTCTTTTCACTTTTTTCAGTGCTGTTTTTTGCTACACTCCATCTAAATCCCAAACTGTGGGCTTAGAGAAAGGCAAAGGAAATAACTCATACTAAAAATAATACTAAAAACAATTCCAAGAAAGTGAAGTTCTTCCCTGTCCACTCCCGGACTAAGGAGTAAAATAAATAAAACAGCTTCGATACAACTGCTCCATAAACTGAACACACCATGAACTGATTTGATAATCCCATGGTACTACCATCAATTGGCATTCTACAAGTAAACGTATTTCCTAGACTCAAAGAAGAATTTTGAACAAATTTTCAAGTGGAATTTTAAAGATTATGCACGCTTTTCTCTGTCAGTTAACAAGACTATAAAAATTGTCAATATCTGCCCAGGTGAGTGGCATGACCCTGGTCAGAACACATTCCAGCTGGCTGAATGGGCTGCCATCTGCCTCATTAAGTACTTGCATTCGTAACAACTGGATGCCGGATGTGAAGGTGCAATGCCAAATTTACAATCCATTTATCAAGGCAGCTGAAAAGTTAAATATTACATGACTCAATTTTCCTTCTTTTTCCTCTTCCCTTTCCAAATATGGTTCCCTTCCCTTTGTATCCATCCCCCTGGTTTACGAACACAGGTACTTTTTATTGGAATTGTCTGCAGGAAGACTGAGGGCAAGGTGACAGTAGAGTTCCACGTCAGAAAGACGATCCTTCTTCTTGGCAGGCCACAGAAAGAGGCCTATTTTTTTACCTTGCTAACATGATGTTGGAGTTTGGGTTGCTGGTGCCTGGTCCTGTAGGACTCCATTTGATAGTATAAATCTCTTTGCTGTGAGCCTGAAGATCATGTACACAGGTATCTTGCTTCATACTCCAAATCTAAGTCAGAGTAATTACGAAGGGGAAAAATGGCAACGTTACTAATCTCTTCTCAGCTGAATTATTTCAGTTCTATGTTATTCTTACCATTTGTTTATTTAAGATCTCGACACACATGCATACACATAAACACAACTTTATCCATGCAGCAGTTTGGCACACACATTAGAGCAACTCCATTAGGGGAAAGAGCTACACATTTAATAGTACTTATTCAATAGAAGAACTACATAGTCTGGGGTCCAGAGCACAAGAAGGATGTGCAGCTGCTGGAGTGGGTCCAGAGGAGGGCCATGAAGATGATCAGAGGACTGGAGCACCTCTGCTATGAAGACGGGCTGAGAGCTGGGGTTGTTCAGCCTGGAGAAGAGAAGGCTCCGGGGAGACCTTACTGCGGCCTTCCAGTACCTAAAGGGGGCCTACAAACACGAGGGGGAGCGACTTTTTACAGGGGCAGATAGTGATAGGACGAGGGGGAATGGCTTTAAACTGAAAGAGGGTAGATTTAGATGAGATGTAAGGAAGGAATTCTTCACTGTGAGGGCGGTGAGACCCTGGAACAGGTTGCCCAGAGAAGTTGTGGGTGCCCCATCCCTGGAGGTGCTCAAGGCCAGGCTGGATGGGGCCCTGGGCAGCCTGATCTAGTGGGTGGCCCACGGCAGGGGGGTTGGACTAGGTGACCTTTAAGGTCCCTTCCAACCCAAGCTGTTCCGTGATTCTGTGATTCTATGATAGTCGCTGTACTGCCCATAGCCTGTGACTGTATTTTCATCCAGAAGCTTAAGTTACTCTGCTTAGAGGAGTTTAACTTGAAGTCACACATAGCAACAACAGTCATTTTAAAGAATGAAAAGAAAGTTTCAATAAATGCTTAGAACCCAGTAATTTTCTCTTATGCCAGTAAAATTCTCCTTTTCCTCCTGAACTCCATTTGTTTTCCTCATGTTTTTAACAGCACAGATGATGGAAGATGATCAGCTGTTTATGCAGCTACACGGCCAAATACTTCAGCGTGAGATACAGAATATGCTCAACGGAGATGACAGGTAATTTAGCACATCTTTTCTTCAGCTGAGAAAGTAAGATTAAGCTAATTCACAGCAGGGAAAATAACTCAAATTTAGTCAGTCAATTTCAGAGAGATACCAAAAATGTAGTAGAGATACCAAAAATGTAGTAATGCTTTTACTCATTTGTTGTAAGTCTGCTCCATGAGGGAAATGATGTGCTCTTAGGCTGAATTTTCATCAGCATACCTGAGTCTGCTTTTGGAAATGTTACACAAAGCTTAGCCATGTCCTATGGCTAACAGGCAACATGTCCCAAGAAGTTGTAGGAAAATATCAAGAACTCCAAAAAAAGAGAAGAAAAAGAAGCCAGGGAGGACTGATTTCCAAAGGAAAAGGACGAAGAGTAATAATTGCCTGAAGAGGCATCTGCAGTCTCCATCACTGGAGGTTTTTAAAAACAGACGAGGCTGGGGATAGCAAACTGTTAGCTCTTGTGCCACATTCAGTAGTCAGAAATTTGAACTGGTGCCAACGACACTGAGCCATAGTGATTTTTAAAACACAGCACATGACGGGGCACCAAAAAAATGTGCTACCACTGGGTCAGGATGTTTAAGCACAACAATAACGGTTACTACAATACTGCTTTGTGGCAACCTAACAGACAAGGTGCTCTCTTTCCGTCTCTTCTAGCTCTGTTTTCTGTAGAATTCCAGTTCTGCGAGTAGTCTGCAATAATACATCTAGAACTTAAAGCGATGAAAACCCCAGTGGGTATGTGGCAAAGACAGAGTAGGTTTGAGCAGAAGTCAGGCTGCCTGTGAAGAGGAAACATTCGTAACATCGACGTTCCCTTAGCTCTCATCTACAAGTTCTGCTGCTCTCTCAGTTTCAGTTCTTATACACGGGCTGTGTGCGTGCTAGAAACGTCTCTTGCTTCAGCTGTGTCAATCAGAAGGGAAAGAGGTATGAGCCTTAATTGACACAACTATACTATGAGGAAACCGTATTACTGGTACGGTTCTATCCACAAACCCAAATCTTTCCTGGGATGTTTGCTTTGCTCAAGGAACCAGCATAAACCAACAGCCAGCAGGAGGGCTGTGCTGTTAACAACATACAGCTATTCCTACCTAGACGTAGCCTTCATTAATGTGTCTGGGAAAGGAGAACGAGAGAGAGGAGTTTGGGCTGGAAAAGCTCTATTGTGGAAATTATTTCTGCAAGCCCAGACTCCCGCTGTATTAGCAAAACTGTGCTGGTACAGCGCAATGGCCCAGGTGTGCTGGTAAAGCAGCCCACGCCGCCTGCGAGCCAGAATCCAGATTGAAAACACGTCACTTCAGGCACCTGAGAGAGGCACGTACATAAGCAGCGTAGCTGCCTTAGGCTTCCCATACAGTGAACGCATCAAGACAGGCATCTTCAGAGAGCAATTCAGATTTTTGGTGGGCTCTGAGTATATATGTTGTGTCCCATTGCTTAGTTCAAGGCTATTAAAAAGACTATAAAATCAAATGGCTCCAGTGAAATTATTTTCAGAAAAAAGACCCCAAAGGGAAAGAAAGCTCTTTATTTTTATATACTTTTCAAAGTCTAACCAATAGACTGCTTCTTAGCATAGGGACTGTGCTTCTGTAGACAGGTAAGCAGGTGTATATATATGTGTGTCTGTATTTAAACTATGACTATCCTGTGACAGTGACGTATCAGTCACGTAACACGTATTTAGATAGGATGTCTCAGTTTTCCCAGTTGCTGCTTCTCTGTGTTCGGCCCTTCAGATTGGCTTTAAGAAATATGGGACAAAATGAAACTATTGTTCATGCAGAACTAAGTGATACAGTACCATCATTCTGGAGAAGATGAAAAAATAGACATAATTTTTCTCTTTACTTTTTGAACAGCAGGAATGGAAATTATATTACCTTTAATGTCATATCATCGGAGCAAGATGCTAGTAACATGCCAGATGGGTCCCATTTGATTGCATTAACCTCATTCTGAAACAAAGAGTGATTTTAAAAGTAAATATTCCGGTTACCTGCATGGTACCGGGCTCACAGCAGAGGGCAGTCTGGGCCTATGCATGCAGCAAGTTCCACCACAAATTACAGCCCTGGCTGCTTTACGGGTGAACAAAAGCAGCGCTGCTTCCGAAGCACGCTATTTTAGTGTCATTTGGGAATGGTAACCATTTTGTGTTTGTGAACAATACACACAATCGGTCTTCTGATACGTGTTCTGGCACAAAGTCTCTCATACCCTTTCTTCATAGGCTAGGATTTAAATAAACCCTCAAACCAGGCGGATTGATGATACAGCACTAACTTCTTTTTAAAACTGAGATACTTCTTCAGTTAATATTCTGTAGAACTCAAAGACGCAAATTTTCAATACAAAGTACTGGTGGGGTGTAAGGTTTTGTGGAGTTTGTAATTCTTAGTATTGCAGCTCTATGACAATGCTGGTCTCTTTAAAGACAGGTATATGTATAAATGAAATCCAGGATGGAATATTGAACAGCTTACGATGCTTTCTCTATCAGTCTTTCTAGCATTTTGTAATTATCTAAGCCTAGCGTATCCCCTTGGTAATCAGTAAGTTTTCTGAGCTTTTTTGAGGGTCATACATATGGAGAAAAAAAACATTTCATAAAAAGGGAAAGACTGTTTTTTAAAAACATGAATTGGCTCGGAATCTCAGTGAAAATAATCTTGGAAAATATTTAAATTTTCCTTTATCCATTTTACACGTTTCAGTCATAATTACAAGGAACTATATGGATATTCGAAGTAAATTTGGATCATGTGCAAAATGGTGCATTTCATATAATTGTAAAAAGCACCAGTCTGTTGGTAGGCATGTACAACCTGTTATGAAATATCAGTTTAGTATCATAGACTAGATAAAGGTCTCCAAATGCACTATTTTTCCTCAGGGGGGAGATAGCGACTTCTGGAACTTAATTCCTAAATTGCAGGTCAGTATGAGATAGCAGTTTTCTCATGAAAGCAAGCTAGAAAAACTAGCCTTTGACAGGCATTAAATACCACCAGGAAAAGACGGGGAAATATATCTTAAATACATCTTAGATTAAATTGATCCTAAAACTGAGCAATGGCTGAAGGTAAATTGTTCTCTCCTTATTCATAGTTCTCATTTACTAAAGGAAATTAAGCCAGCGGAAAACAAAATCTCATTTATTAATGTGCCTTTAGTCTGCAGCTCACGCTACATATAAATAGTCTCACTGTTTAAGCTGCAGGTTTTGCCTCCTACGGTGATTTAGAACAGTTTATCCCTTCTCACAGGCAGTGAATCACTCCCAAAGAATATGGTTTTAGGGAAGCAATGGGATATAACATCTTTGGTCCCAGAACACACCCTGCAAACACATCATCTGCCATCATCGTAACACGCTGCTGTGACTTTCTAACAAACGTTTTGGACTTCTTAAACTTACTGTGTGTCCTTGAAAGGTTTTAACGGGACGGTCACAGCCAAGTCTGCATACATGAATGCACATGTCAGTGCTGCAGGAGGCAAACGTAGTGTTGTTCTGCCAGTCTACATCCAGAGCAGGAGCTGTGAAGTACGAACAATGGAAGGAACATCAGGGAACACAGCAAAGAAACAGCCATCCCGAATCGTCTTCCTACTCTCACCCATCTGGATCAAATGGACTCAAAGGTAGTTCTTGGCCTGTCACCTACTACCAGTTACAGGGATGACAGGGACTGTCTGAAGTGCACAAATTGTTTTTCCTCTTGCCGTGGATAATCTGGATCCTTTGCATGGCATCTATTTATGAGAATCTTTTGGGGTAAGTTACGTAAGAGGGGGAAAAACAATCTACCTCCACCCTCCCCGCTCCCAGCTATACACGTCTCTTGGGCCGTCTCTACCATTTGTTCGTCTGTAAGCCAGTTCAGTGAAGAACCTTGAAGAAAACTAATCCAGAAAAAACGTGGATAATTTCAGCTGGGTGAGAAAAAATGTTCCTGTGAATGCCAGACACAACACATGGGAGGGAGAAGAAGCAGGTGGCCATCTTCCTTTGCACTAGCTTTATGCAACCACTGACACAAACCTATCATTCCGTGCAGACACGTGGATTAGTAATACCTACATTCAGTTTAATTTGGTTGGGGATTGATTTAAGATAGGCACTTTGATCAAGCTGATCTGAAATGAGAGGAAGAGTTTCTGTCAAGGGTTTGGCGTTAACTAGGACTGAACTAATGAAACTCTGTATACAGATAGCACATGAGCATGTAACTAGTGCCTGCGTGCAACACACACACTTTGCAAAAAGTGTGGAAAAACCAAAAATACCACCTTTTACAGCATGTCACTGCAGACTACAAGCATGCACAGGAGTAGCAGGGAACTTCTGACATACAGCTTGCTTGTGTTTCTATGACTGCTGCTTGTTTTTTTGCTCAGGGAAGGGTTTAGCTGCCCTCCAGAGGACGACATAAGACTTGCTAAAATTTAGAAATCTTCATTCTCGGCACGCTCCTGTGAGAAGCCAGTGTGTCAGAACGAGACCAGCATATAGGAAGCAAAGTTGAATCTCTTTCTGGCAACAATACAATGCAAGTTCATCATTAAAACGAAACCAAGAAAAGCTTTATTCAAATCTGTTCAGAAAAATACTTTTCTAACACAGAGGTGAAAAGATATCTGTTCTGCCAAGCCTATTAAATATGTTTTTTTCCTGTTATAATTTTTCTGAACTGCAAAATTAGACTGATCCATGTCACCTTCTGAAACATCAGGTAGCTCTCTAAATCAGAATGGAGGGCTGAAACTGTTTCATATACAAGCATTTTTTAGAATATTAATGAAAAAGCTCAATAATTCTGTGTGACAGGTAAGGAATTTCTGCATTGCAGAAATATAAAGGAAATTTGTGTGAAGAAGGCAGGTTAATCCTGAATTTTCCAATGAACATGAACGGGGTTCAGGAAACAGTAAAGGATTTTGTTTCTTTAACTGCCTGTTTGTCTTTCTTTTTATACTGCAAGCTTTGTATTACTGTTTCAGAGCAAACAAAAATCTATCTTCATTAATAGCAATATGCCATCAGGGCTAGGATCTGGTATGATACGTATGACTTGGAAAGTAATTTTCTGAGAGGTACTGGCACCTAAAGTGATGGATTTGCATTGCAACATAATCTGAATCATAGTGTGCTGGTAATTAATACTGATTCATTTATTGGTATATTTAATCATACGTTTACTGGGTAAGTAACTACATGGTCTGAAAAAACAACAAAATGTGTTTTTTGATGCAATTAATCAAATTGCCAAAGTGTCTCCAAAACCACAGGGTACTAGCCAATTGCATAAAAACAATTAGAATGTCATCTAAAAAAAGCAGCAACAAATCCTTAAGAAATGCAGCTAAAGTAAATCCCGACAATAAAAGTGTTACAATAATTATCAGTTAATATAAGCTTTTTCTGAACAAATTTAGGTATGATTCTGAATTAGAAGCTCAGAAGAGGACAGAGTTAAGTGTCTGCAGGGAGTGATTCAGAGCACTTAGGTGTCTAAACTGGGTCACACAAATACCTCTTATGGTATTTATTTTCTTAACCAATTTGTTCCTGCATGCATAGACATCCCTCCGCATCTATCAGCAGATGTGAAAATTGTATTATTTGACTCCATTTTAAAGAAATAAGCTTTGTGAATACATGTTTTGATCAAATGCCCTATGATGACTCATAGTTTTGCAAAGAATAATGCAACCCTAGAAGCTACTTATCCACATCCTTACTTATTTTGACCATAAAACCTTAAAGTTACATGGGAACAGCAATGATATAGAGGCCTTCAAGACCTAGACAAAGGAGTCTTCCTTATGTATTTCAAGATGACAGTTTTGTCCATATGGGTGTAAACTAAACAAGCTGTTGTAAATCAGTCGAGAGTAAAAAATTTATGTTATTCCCAGGCCAACTATCTCCAGACTTCAAAGAAGTATGCAGAGAAATACGCCACACAAGTATGTGTTAAAGGAACTGTACTCTGTCTAGGCTAGACTTTTAATTGTTAAAATGTCACCTTTAATCTTTGTGTAGACAAGGTTTTCAGATTCCAGATATGGAAAGGAATTTGCTGCTAGTTTGTTCTGGTGAGTAAGTGATACAAAGGGGACAAGGTGAGGCCTTTGTGGCTTTAGACTTATGTGAGGACAAAGACTCCAGCTGATTTTAAGGGGCTTTTTGTAGGACATACGCTTTTGGCCTATCAGCAATTTCCTTAATAACTAACTGCTTTACTTCCCTATGAAAACATTTGAAATAATGACAAAAAAAAGTAGAATTAGCCTCTTCACATTTCCACTTCAGTTGTGTCTTACGGTCCGAAGACAAACAGCATGCGTAATAAGAATTTAAAAAAAATCTTTTTATGCAGATGGACATGGGCATATTGCATTGGAAGACGTAGTTAAGTTTTCAACTTGCTAAAAGGGGAATGGAGTGATATGTCCTTGATGCACATCATGGCTAAGACAGGTACACGACAGTGAACATGATTCTGAAGAGGCAACCAAGTTCTGAATCCGCAGCTGCTTAGATCAATAGTTAGGGATCAGAAGGCTTAAAATTCTCATTAACTACATCACTCTACAGTGCAAGGTTTGCTTTTATGGAACAGTTATGAGAGATAAATAAATGCCACAGTGAGAAAATCTGTCAGCAGACACTGACTCCTCCAAACTGACAGTTGCATTAATAAGCGAAAAGATGGGTGACAAAAATGCAGAGTATGGATCTGCTGTGCACATGGACATACTTTTTGTCGTCTCTTGAATAACCATTTCAGTTGCTACTGCATATTAATAACATCTGTGAAAATGTGAGAATGAGAACAACTAGAAATTGGTTTGAAAAGCATGTGCAAATTAATGTTTTAAAGTCAGTAGTAAAATACGTGTTTTTAAACACCAGTAAGCACCCTGTGAAAGCCTGCTGTATTTTAAAAAGGATTCGTTACAGTGAACACACAGGAAGATGAACATTTCTAGCATCTGAATCTGGAATGTTTTGGTGGTTTTAAACTCAGTTTGACTAAGCCCCTTAAAAATTCTTCACTATGACAACTTATCCTGTTTGGATCATGAATTCAGTCATCATCTTACCAGTCTGGTCTCAGCTGAATTTAAGATTATGTCAATGATTGCCTGTTACTCAAGATTACTTAGTATCTGTGACATCTCCTGTCTTCTTGAAGCAGACCAGATCTACAAATGACCACCCAGGTAAGGTTTTGGTGCAGCAAAGTTTTGAAATTCAAGGATGGCAACTGACTCCTGATAATCGGAGAACGCAAATACTGAAGAACTTCAAGTCAAAATTAAAAGCTCAGAAGTTGCTGAGGACCTTCATGCTTGCAGTGGTGAATGCAAGCTGCGCGAGAGACTGGCTGCTTGTGTCTCAAGTCAGCTTCATTGCAACAGGAGCAGAAAGAGTGGAAGAGATCCCAGACACCTGCACCAAAAAGTCTCTTCATAAATCACCACTTGGTACTACTCAAGCACACAGGTAATGACAGAATCATTCAGCTAGGCACACATGGCTGGTGTATAAATCCCCTCCTAGAATCAGTTTGACTTTCAAAGCTGATTCTCACAGAACCCCATCTTTCCGAAAAGAAAATAAACCCACAAGCCATGATACTCAGAAGAGTTAAAGCATAAAAAAATGTGGTTCAAACTTCTCTCTGGCAGATAGGTTTTTACAAACGGATAAATTAAATTAAAACCTGCATTTCATTTTACTAACAAGAGTTATGCAGAAATTACCTGAATGGAAAGGAAACTGCTGTTTAGCTTCTCCTGTGTGAGCATCCCAAATTATTGTTGTCTGCATCCGAAGGAAGGGGGGGGGAAAAACAAGATTAGTGACTGTTCAGCTCTGAGAAAACAAACAAGAGACCACTCTCTGATGGAGGAGCAATTCTAAAAAATGGACTGACAGAATTACTTACTGCAGAGAGCCTTGTGTGCTGAACAGCTGAAAAAACATAAATCACTTCCAAATATTACAGAATAATAATCTAAGTGTAGATAAAGAAGTATCACGCTTACTGAGGAAGTAATGAAACTACTAAGAATGGGCATATTCTCTCTGCATAATGCTAGAGGACAGCACTACACGCTACAGCTGTTTCAGTTACCTTCTTCAAAGATGACTTTCTTCCCTTTTCAAAGATGCAAGCTGAATTCTATTCCAAAACTATGTGATACTACATTTCTAACAATTAAACTACCAAGTGAAATGTTTATCTAGCAGCAGAATACGTATCACTTCTTGCCACTGTGGTGGCACAGACCAAAGTGTAATTTGCTTACTACAGGTTTAATCCGTCCTCACAGCACATGTAAGCAACTCCCCTGTAGAGCTCAATACCACCTTCTGAGTGAACTGTCAATTTATTGGGAGTTTATGATTCCAAAAAATAAATTAAGGATGCCTCATCTTGCTGATAATGGATCATCTAAAGAATCACTGCTGTTACTGGGAACTTAAGTTTGCCAGAATAGTGGAACTACCATTGGAAGACAAGTGTAGCTGAATATAAGCCAGTATTGAAAGGAATAAAATTAAGTTTCCATTTTCACAGTGAAGTATGTGAAAATATAGGGATTCATCTAGCTTACAAATCAGATGTACGAGCCTGAGCTAGTTTCCCTAGACTCCCTCTGTCAGTAGCTGGAGAGAAACACTGTCGGCGCATCTCGCTGTAACATAGGCCATGCAACCCATCGCCTGGAAGTGCCATTTTTCTCTGCAAATTTTATAAAGGAAGCCAAGGATGACATACACATCTAATTTTTAGATATGGAAAGTTAGGCAAGAGGAATGCTGTGTACTTTCCAGTTTCAGTTTTAATGGATTTGTGCTCATCATCATCAGTCATCTGTTCATTTTAATCTCTAATATGCACTCAGCTGTAACTACTATGTTTTGCGTGATTCTGAGTTCAGAGCTACTGTCTGGTTTTTTGCATATTTGCATAGGAAGCCATATATATTTTATTCAAAGAAAAGTGTTTCAATAATTAGATGAGCTAAAAGGTGCAGTATCTTTAAGATCACTTCCTTCCTGGAAATAGTTGATAAAACTACAAGGGTAAGTATTGGGAGCAGTTCTTTCCTTAACTAAGACACATTTAAGATGCAATTTTAAACAGGGGGCAAATGGAGTTTTTTTTTTTAAGTAAAATCTTTTACATAAAAATAGCACACATTTATGCAACCTCAAAAATGTAATCAACACACACTAAAACATATTAAAGAAAAGTAAACTCTCCAGGATGCCTGGAGGAGAAGAAAATAATGTTACGGATTATTTTATGGATCTCACTGAGTCAACACATTTATATGTTAGAATAATGGATTTTTAAAACTCACTTTATCAACGCCAGCACTTAAAATATAATTCCCCTTTTTGTTCCATTTCAGGGCAAATATTGGACCTTTATGTTGACCTAAGGTGCTTGCAAGGTTACCTGAAATAAAGAAAAGGTTAATGTTACAATTTGTTTACAAATTAGCCAAATTACAGTTCACTGCTGTTTGATGCTTAAGAACAATAAATGTTGTTTGACTTACCATCTTCTGTCCATATTCTTGCAAAACCATCATACGAGCCTGTAGCCAATAGTGTTCCATCACTCTGTTGGGACATATACAAATGGCAAAGGTCGATCCTAGATGAAATCTGTTTCAACCAACCTTTTCCTTTCCTTTTTTTTTCTTTCTTTTTTAAGGCTTGTGCATTGTGATTTATGGGAAATCTGAGTCCACGCATTGAGAGAGATTATACTATGATTTAAAGTAAAGGTTATTACTGCAGACAGCAAAGAGGAAATAAAACCCCCTAACATACTGTGAAACACTGGGCCACACCATCAGATAAGAGTCATTTAATCAAAAGGATTAGAAAAAGAAAACAAGACAGAACAAATTCCATGGGGTTCTTCCAGATAACAGACAGATACTACTTCTTAGACATAAAGAGCCTATAAAACACCAACAGATCTTCTAAATCCTGACTAAATCCCAGTTCAGTGAGATTCAAGCACCTATACTTGAAAGAAGGACCTAAGCACCTCAGCCACCTACACTCACGGTTAACAGCTCAAATGCTATCTACCACCAAAGGAGTTGCCTCCTACGTGTCTGAACACGGCCTCCCACACATGCTCAGAGGCACGGTACCGTGACAGATAGCCTGAGAAAAGTTGGGTTCATGGGTCCCAATTAGGAGGAAAAAAGCCCAGGAACTATAATCAGCAAATTACGTGTTGTGCTGGAGGAAGCCCTTCACTGAAGGGTATCTCCTGTGCAGCCAACGATGCTAGAGTTATTGGGCCAGAATGAGAATAATTAAAAAGGAACCTGACTCTGCAGTCTGGTGAGACAGGTACTGTTGGAGCCTCGCGTTTAGTCTTTCAACATTTCAGCACCTGGATTAGGAGGGAGATTCACCCCATTTATCTCCAGACATCCAGCAACTGGGAGTTAGTTTAAGAGAGTAACCTAGTCTCCCTCTATAACTAAGAGCATCAAGCACCTCTGGAGTGTAATTCATGATCCCATCTGCTTTAGACTCTGACCAGACCAGCACAAAGGCACATGTCTCTCTGCCGACTCAGAGGGAGTCCAGATGACTGGTTTAGATGGTTAAATCTGAGGGAGATGAATCCTACCCTTGGTACCAAAGGACATGATCTGAATTTGGCCTTTAGAAATAACGTTTCTTATTATAACATAAATCACATAAACCAGAGAAGAACCGATTTAAAATCACCAGTGTGATTTTTTCACAGTGAAATATGATTAATATTGTGGTTCTGAATAAACAATAAAGGCAGATGGCATTTCTAGCATCATGAATAGAAAATTAGGAAAAAGCACAAAATAATCCTTTAAAACATATGTCCACGCCAACCCTCCAAAAACAGTGAGTCAGAGCAGTTGTAGATTTAATTCAGATGTATGTAGGGGGAAAAATACCAAAACCTAAGCCAACTTCACTGTGATACACACTTATCAGGATGACTGATGAGAACAAAGGCGGTAAGAGCAAAAAGAGAAAAGGGAAGGAATGCTCAGGGACTAGATGTAGTTTATCCAAGTTTGTTGGTGGTAACTCACATTCTTTGGAAAAATCTAAGTAAGTTGGAAGCACTTCAAGTGTTTCAATTAGGCACATTTCCTTACATTAAGTACTAGCACAATGCAAGTGAAGTATCAGTGATCAACGAAGTCTGTAAAGGTAAGGAACTAGTACAGGAAATACTAGAGGATGCCCTATATGTTTTGGACAACTTTTCACATAACTGTTCTGCACCTTTGCATGTTCTCCTCTTTCAATTACTCTCTTCCTACTCCTCAGTTCAGTTTTCCCCAACTATTTTTCTTCACTGTGATATCCACAGGAAACAAGTAATGAACATTCTTGGGTTTTACCTTTATTTGCTTTGTTAACCCACCTCTGCTTTCTGTACTATTGCGTCAAGTATAAAATACATAGGGGAAGCTGATTTGTGCAGTGACCTTATCTTTTACTTTCGTGAAGCACCTAGCTCACCTGAAGGACAATAGTATTGCCATAAAGATTAATTGAATCTTGGTCTCTGGCCAGCAACTGAGATCGTATGTAGCTGCTGAGAACTCTTTCTGGCACTTAATTTTTAATCCGTTTTCCTACGAAAACAAGACTGATGTGATCACTCTGTCTGTACTCATATCAGCAAAACAGACAGAATGCAAGCAATCTCAAAATTAATTAAGGTTCCTGCAAGGTCTTGTAAATTCTTTTTACAATGCTCGGTGGCAGAAAGGAGACACGAAGCAGCCTTAAAGCTGCCCAAAGACACAGCCCAGACACCGGCAATCTTAACAATACCTGTCCTCTCTGCTCACTTCAGTCTTCTCTGTGCAGGACCATATTATCTAACATAGAAGGTTTTGCAGGATGAAAGTAAAAAGGGGATCAGGCAAGACAGTTCCACCCAGAAGGTGGGTAGGTAAAGAGAGAACGACTACACATGCTCCTACCAAGACAAAGACAATAATGTGAACATATTTTGCTATGCACAGCATAATTCAAACGAGAGAGGGTCTTGATAGCCCAACCTCAGAAAAAGCTTCACTGGTGCTTGTATCTCCTTACATGCCAAAATAAAGTAACTATGATATGCAAATACATTATTAATCAGGCTTCATTACCACATAGATTGCTTGTTTAATCTTCATTCTTAAAGCTAGCTAAGTTTATTTTTACCCATGCTCCTAAAATAGAGATATAAATACATCGTTATTAAGCCTGAAGAAGGCAACAGTCCTGGAAAATTATAGCATATAGGGGAAAGTTCAGCCTATTATGAGTATCTGAAACGAGGTCAGTAGGTTAGGAGAGAGCTTCTGGTCACCTCAGATATAAAAGATAGGGAGCAGCAGCTGTAATTGCCTCTGAATTAAATTTAGACAGTTAAAAACCATGCACAGTCTTAGAAGTTAGCTTACATTCCAGTCCAATGAAGTCACATCCTTATTGCTGGGGACATCGTGTCCTCCTTCTCTTATGCAGTGCCTCAAAACTAGTTGAGTGGAACCGCTGTTGCTGTTTTCATTGAGATTCCATATTCTGGCCGTCGAGTCTCCGGATCTATAAAAGCAATTGTGCAGAGATGAAAGCTCCTCTTGGTGTCGACCTGGCAAACAATGTAAAAACCTCTATTTCTGTTTTCGTTGAGAGAACATCACAGCCTTGAAAAAGTAATTTTTCTTTCTAACCCTTCCTGCACTCTGTATACTTTAAAAAAAATGCAGACACATAATTAAATTCTACGTATCATCTGCATCCGCATCATCATTTGCTTTATTCAGGAAGGTTTTACCTAAAATACATCTGCTTGCTCTCTACCTTTTGCCCTTCATACCTAAAGCTGATATCACCGTAACTGAGACAGTCTGGGGACCTCAACATTACAAACGTTAATGCTGTGGAGATCCCGATAAAGACAGAAACACAAAGGCTGTGCCGACGTGCCTCCCACCGCAAGCGTGCACGGTCCCATCAGCTCCCGACGGCTCGCCGAGGCCCGGGTGTACCCCCAGGCGCCACGGCAGGCTCTGAACGCAGCGCGCCGGGACCCGCAGAGGTGCGGAGCATCACCGCGGCAGCGGCCTCGGGGAAGGGGACCTCTGGCCACGTGACAAAGGTGCTGCATGGTTCTGCAAGCTCCCTGGTCCTGCCGGGGTTCCTCCGACAGCAGGAGGTGAACTTAAGGCTGCCTTTGATTTGGCCGTGGCCCTTTCATAAGGTACTTCTGTTCAGGACAGACCAGAACACAGCCTCTGACAGAAGCTGTTTGCAAAGCAGCCTCTCAGCGTTAAATCAAGCTACAGAACCTAAAGATTAGGAAAGTAGAAAGGTAATTTAAATTATGTTTAAAATTCATCTTAATTTTGTTTTTAAAATTCGTGTCTACAGGCTCCTTCGTTCTCCGTAGCTTGGCTGCTTAGCTCACATTGTCCAAAAAAGTGGCAAAATAACTACTGACATAATAACGCAAGCCAGAGACAGGACCAGGATTTTAATCTGTTTTATAGACTGAATATTTTCTAGGGAGAGGTTTTTATTGCAGGCTGAAACCCTGATTTTGTCTAGAAGAAGTCATGAGGAGGAAGTGAAGAGTTTATCATAATCTGCTCGTAAATAATATATTTATTTTCACTTTGCATAAATCTTCCAATGAAAAATGACTCTGAGGTCAGAAACCAATTTGCAACAGGGTGGAAGATACTTCGCTTTCTCCTTTATTGGGATTTGTCTCTCACTCCTCCTCCTCCCTCTCCCCCTGCTTTTTTTTAAACAATCAGTAACAACAACAACCAAAACAATCTAGAGTACCCTGGATCGCTTGTTTTGTCCCAAGGGTGATTTTCATTTACCTGCAGTAAGTAGGATCTTGGAGCAGAATTAGGATCTCTCTTATATTTCCAAGAATTCATAGAGTCTAGATGAAATTTCACTGTTGCTATACCTCATGTGTTAGCTTTTCCGTTTTTTTTAAAGTGATGACTAAAACTTCCATTCCTATACACTAACAAGGAGAAAGTCTTTCTTCAAAGACTAAAAACCTGAGATCCATTTTTGCTCTGATAGGCCATGTTTTACTGAAAAGGAAATCCACCGCAAAGAGAATATTAATTTTTCTTCTGGCCTACTAATAAAACATTTTAATTATTTACACTAAAAGTACCAGGCAAATTTTGAACACTTGACATGTCTTTGAGTGCAAATATTGACCAATCAAGTATTGATTGATCTTTGTGTATTATTTTACCAATAATTTAGCCAAATTTTACATGAACAACAGTTCACCTGTAAAAGCAAAAACCTCTCTGCCTGTGTCAGTGGCTCTGAGCTCTGCCGGGTCACGGCACGCCTGGGGAATGTGCCCCCATCGCCTCTGAACCTTTTGTGTCAAGCTGAGATGTAATGGCTGGCCAGGGCTTTGCCAGCCTAACCACAAGCTACTGCTGAACAGCCATTCTTTAATTTTTGGCATGTATCTTTCACGTTAGTGATTAAGAAATAATTCAAATCAGGATAATTGTTGACACCATACAGAGCAGTGACTGAAATATAACCCCTTATTTCTTCAGAGGTCTGGAAAACTGAACAACAATTTCACAAATGTTGGCTAGAAAATTAACGAAGTTAATCATGAGGCTCAGAAGTTAAGGAACATTTTTACTTGTGATAATTTACAATAATGGGAACGTAAGTCTTTCATAGGCTTGGGTTATTGGTTAACATGCTAAGTAGAAAATCCCTTCAGCGCTGGCTTCTCCACTATGTGAGACTCTGGGCCAGTCCTGCCCTCATTGTAATAATCCAGTTTGTTACTGGACCCTGTGAATAAAGTACTCAGTACTTGGCTATCAAACACAATATCCTATTTGCTAGTTCTAAAAGGGTTATGTTTTGTTTTTCAACAGTTTTATTTAGTCAGTTTTCTGGCAATGCTTGGGCAATCTTATTTTCCAGTATTTTAATTTTGTTTTTCCATTTTTTCCTTCCTAAGGCTACATAAGCTATTATGTGTCCCTGCAGAGAGGCTTTATAAGCCTACCAGTGTGTGGCAGGGGTATTTGTGCGTCTTCCCTTTTGTTGCTGGGGGAAAAAAGAAAAGAGTATTCTCTCCTCTGGAAAGTATTCCGATTTCTGTTGAATGATTCAGTGAACCCTGCCTTATTAGAGGACCATAGTTCAAGCACAGTTCAGAGAGATATTTAATCTCCTTAGCCCACAGAAGCATTTCTATCTGCATGATAAAGCAGCTCATTCCAACATGCAAGTCATGAACACTTGAGTAATAGGTATACTGTTCTGCACTATGGTAGAGTACTGCCAAATTTCAGGAAGGATAGTTCTGAAAGAATTTTATTTCATGTTCTCCAGCCCTGGTATAATCATGAATCAAGATGGACAAATGTTTGCAGAATTTTACTTGTGACATATAAGATCTCCATTCCGTGGCTGTCAGCACAGAGTTTAAAACAGCTGTGGCTGGGTAAAGAAATTTGCAAGACGGTTGTTGAACCTCGGTATTTCTAATCTTCAGCTGCAAGTCCTATAATCACTGTTATTTTGATATGCAATATTGCTAATGTGTATTTAGTACTTCTGGCTCAAACAGGTTAGACTTTTTATTATTTTGTTTTAAAAGAGATTATTAAAAGCATAAAGGGAAGGAACCTCCTCCTCCTAATTTACACACCTAACTTTTCCTTAATAAAGTAGGACTCTTAAAGTAAGCGCTTACGCTTCCTAGGCAGTCAGTAGAGGGAAGTGCCTCGGAGGTACCCAGAGGGAGATCTCCGCCCCACTGATTCTACAACGTTGTTCCCTGCAACGCGTTATTCAAGCAGACCTCACCTAATAGCTGACGGCTTTGCATTAATGGATTTGATGCAATGAGGAAACTGGCCCAAATAAGGTCACCTGCTAATGAATAAGCACTTACAGTCAGCAGAATTAAGACCTGGCACCGACTAGGGGGGTGGTGTGTGAAATCAACGCCCTCAGCCTGGTAACTCAAAAGGATTATTCAGAAAGGTAATTCACAGTGAATCCTAAACCACTGATGTGAGGAATACAGTAACTCCAAGTATTATACAAAACCCAGCATGATGACAGGAGATGGCCTAGAAACATCCTTTTTTGCTTCTGAGAGACACGGCCATAATTGAAAGATCTTGGACAACAGCTTTTATGGCTTATTATTTTGCTGACTAGGGAGGGCAAAGGTGCACGGAGCACTCTGCAAGAGACAAAGTTCCCCCCTGTGAAAGAAGGTGGTATAGATCAGCAAAGATAAGCAAAGAAACCTACTGTTGGGTTTTGGGAATGAGGCCAGGTCCCTCTGCTTCACGGCTACAAGAACTACTTGAAGGGCATGGCTGGATGTAACGGAAGACAGCACAGTCTTGGAAGCAGCCGTTGAACACGCTGACAGAAACATCCTAAATTCAACTGGAAAAGCTTTTGGAGTTCAAGGCTCTAGCAGCCTTGACATTCACAGTCCATCCACTTCCATACTGGGAAATTCAAGACTGTTCACGAACACTCTGGGTCACCGGAGCACGATGTCCTATGCTAGAAAACCGACAGGTTACTCCCTGGCCAGATTCTGGCCTGTTTTAATTAGCACTCTTGCTCCGGGCCCTGACGTTCTCTCTGAATAACTCCTGGGCATGGCTTGGTGGTTACAACGTCCCGAGACGATTCCCAATATGCAGTTCGTTTGGCAGCCGGGACAGTTTGCTAGCACAGACACTGGCCGTTCTGTGCCAGTTGGCCTCAGCGCCTAGGAATATTCCCAGGCATGGTTAGTTTACTAATGTGGACGTAGCTGTAATGGGTTTCTGCACTACCCAGGGAACATAACCATCTGTAACAATTTGCATGTATCATAAAATTAAAACTTAGATATTGAAAGACATCTCATGGAAGAAATCAGTCTTTGAAAAGGACGACAATTGGCTTTTAAGAGCAAAATTGGAATTATGGCCAGGAATGGCCAAATCTTGAGCTTTAGCCAAGCACCTACTGGGTTGTTTTTTTTTTTTACCTGTCCAAAACAGTACATGCAATTACTTGTTTTGGAATGTTGATTTCCTTCATAAAGGGTAATTAATCCTCTTACATGACTGTACGTAGGCACTCTACCGTACTATCACAAAGCTTCCGTTCACAAGATCTAAGCATTCCTCTCGTAGGCATCCGGTGACAGTCGTGCCTTTGACAGCCTTTACTGGTATCTCTAGTCGCCTCCATCCTCTACTTTAAGGGTTATGGGTGTGGTGGAGGAGGAGAAAAAGCAACTGCAGAATGTATTTTTTCTGGCTATTTGACCAGAGAAATTCCCACCTCCCCTGTTTTTTTAAGAAAAAAGCCCTTTGCAAAGTCCAGAGAGTATATATTCCTGCGCTAGCCTTCATACCCTAAAAATTCATAGCATTTGAGTAGATGGGACATCAAATATCAAAATCCCTTTCTGTCAGTGGGATGCTCACTAAATCTGGAAACCAATGCTCTAGTTTAGGGTAATTAATTCTACAAATAAATCCCCTTACACAGCTTGCTTCAGATTAGGTTGTGAACCTGCATTATTCTTTTAGTGCTTTGAAGATTACATCAGGTTGCTGTCTAAACTGCCGCTAATTGTTAGGAAAACTTATTGCTTGTGTAACAAGGCTTGAAGAAAATAATTTGCCAGGGATTGAGATTCGATTGTGCTAGGCACTTTATGAACAGAACAAATGTGTTATTTCCTTTATTTAATAGTTAGGGTTTTATATGTATTTTTTAAGAAGACAACAGATGGGTACAATCAGGCAGATGGGAAACCAGAAGAAAACTACGGACGGGGCAGCACAGTATGGCTATTACAGAATCTAACAATTCGGTGTTCATGCATCAGACTAATTGCGGTTTTCTTTTTTGAAGCATTAGTTTGTAAAGGACAAACAGAACTGCAGCATACTATAGATCTCAGCGAATTTCTCCCTCTTGCTTAATTGGTGCCATAACACATAGTTTACCTGTAGATCACAGCTTACACTATTATTATACCAGACATCTCAGATGCTTCTTTGCGCAGTGGCATAATCAGTCCGTCAGCTCTCTCCCTTCAGTTTCATTTTCTTCTGTGCATTCTCACATAAGCTTCATCAGGCATTCGCTGCCACGTTACCTGAAGGCTAACTGCATCATATACTTCGTTTCTTATGAGGAGGCTAAAATCTGATCAAGATGCACATGGATCTAAATTATTCGCATTTTTACTGCATTGCCATTAGTCTGCATGAGACACAGCACTGGCTGTACTTTCTAACCATGCATGTATTTATGTGCTTCCAAAATCAGTAGCAAAGCTTATTAAGAAAGACCTATTACACTGAAGGGTAAAGCTTAATTGAAGAGGTAGTGAGCGGGTACTCCTCTGTCTTAGACATCTGACTAATGGTTCTGATTATCACCCTCCAGGTTTACCTGCAGCTGTGTAAGATATCACTGTGCCAGGGACCCATCTACTAGTGCTTAGCACCCTGCAGCAAAGTTAAACACCTGCTGGCTCCTCAGTCACTGCAGTACATACTCTGGTTTACTAAATGGTCCACCGTTTAAACTAAGCACACTGGGCGTGTGAACCACAGATCCTAGGGAAGCAGTCCAGTATGGCAAGCACTGGCAGAGCGGTGAGTCAGATACCGGGAAGTAGTTACCAATGCTAAAGCCAACCGATGAGGTCTGAGCACCTATACTTAGGAGTCTTAACTCCCTATGTAATGAGCTGAGAGATGTAGGTACCTGCAGAGGGACAGAGCACTTGAGCAGATGCCTAATTTCAGCTGTGCAGATATTCTCCAGAATAAAGCAGCATCTTCACTTCATCTCAGGTGCCACCAGGTGTCCCTAAAGAATAATTCTGTATGGTATCCTTCCTCCCCACCCATTTTCCTTTAGGTAATAATGTGGGTGTGCTACCTCATCACCTGCAGACTGTTCTCCATACAAGTCAAATAAATGCCGTAGTTTACTATTAAAAAGTATATTGTTTAGGATGACAGCGCTAAAGGAGATCTATTGTATCAACAAATACAGTCCCTTCATTTGAATGATCCTAAATATGAGAGCTATTGCTCTCAAGACAGCCCATGAAATTCTAATTAAGCTTGTCCCCACTACAGGAAAGCTCTTCCAGAGTTTATGAAACCTTCTCTAGGTTTTCATCTTTAATAACAAACAACCATGAAAACAATTCAATGAGGCTAACTAAATTCTTCTTAGTTGTTGAGGTTTTCTTCACTATTCAGCCACGATTTAACATCCATGGGTAGTCAAAGCATTTAGGCACACACTGAAAAGTTAGAGGATTAGTACAGGAGCGTGATTATTCAGGATCATTTGATGTCAATCTACAAATCATTATGTAGACAGTAACATTTCTTGTACATCACAGATTGTTTGCCTTCCCTCGATTCACTTATTTTTCCTTGAAAAGATCCTCTCAGATTTGGGCTGGGACAATTAAGGAGTATCATATGTTGCAGTTCTTCCACATTTGTCAATCCTAATTTTTATTTATTTATACATTAAATAAATCTCTTTTTATGGCTCACTCAACTGCACGCAGGGAAGGGGACAATCTGTGTCAAATAACTTTTATACTTGCCCATTTTCACTAAAGACTGACCTTAATGATCAGGACTCCCCATAACGACAACAACAACAACAACAACAACAACAACAACAACAATTTGCCAGGGATAAGTAATACTGCCAGGCAATATTGCCTGAGACACCACAAAACTGAGTGGGTAGAGGAATACGGTTAGCAGAAAATACAAAAAATGCATACCACAGGAGCGTGGCTGCTATTACTGCTCTTGTCTGTATCATGGGATCACCCAGGGACCCTATCACAAACCAGAAGACCCACCGAGCCTATGGCAAAAAAAAGAGCTGAAAACCAAAGTTTTTCATCCCAAAACCCTACGTACAGTTTTTGCAAATTCCACCATTAAAAATTAATAAATGAAGATATTTAGTGCTACAAATGCTGAATGTACTATCAGGCCTGGACATTCCAGAAACGAAGCATGCTCAGCAGGATTCTGTTTTCTAAAAATCCAGTTTGTTGTCTGAAATTCTTCTTTGGAAACGCTGGTCTTCACTCTCTTTGAGATCTTGTGCTGTTTATCCAACCTGGTATTTATTTTTCCCATTTATTCTTACCTATTTGCACTCTTAATTCCTTGTTTTCATGTGTTAAGTCAACAGAGAGAAGATGACTATTCTGATGATCTTGCAAAAAGTTGGAAATAAAATAAGGACTCTCCTCTTACTTGTAAGAAATGTGTTCTAATACTGCTAAGCAACTTTAAGTGATGAAGACCCATTTATCTCCTCTAACTTGTATCAGCTTTCCTCCACGTTCCCAGCTAGACTTCTTAAATTTAGCCTTCATTTTAAGGTTTAACTTTAAGTATGAACAAAACACAGATTCCAACAGTGTCTGTATATAGCTCTCGGGGTATGTTTACATTAGCATTTTTGTTTGGATCAAAAGTGCTTTTCGTAAGTCAATCTCCTGACTGTCCCACTTACCATGCTTTGGTTGTCATCGCTGAGCAGTCCTGCAGAACACAAACTAGACTCCTTTCCAACGACACTAAACCAAAACATGCCCTCAAACCGCTCCTTCACGTTCAGCTCACCGGACGAACCAAGGTCCAGCCTGAAGCCCCCCTACCCCATACAAACAGTGGTGACATAAGGTCCTCACACGATAGTTTTGCTCTACAGATCTACTCCTGTTTGTGCACCACACTAACACAGACATAGCCAGAGAACTCTGGTTTAGCGTCTCCATACTTTTAAAAAGAAAACATGGATGCCAGACTTTCTGAGACCCCACTGTGAACCATTAACTAAGAGTAGTAGGAGTAGATCACACGAACTTCAAATACTCTGAGAATTATCCATAATTATTTTAAAAACCTTTAAAAAATTTATGTGTATTCGGGGCCACAGAGTGTCCATCTTAAATGTGCAAATGCTTCACATTCTGCGTCACCTTGTAATTACTTAACTGTTACGTAGGGACAGTACTGCTGAAAAAAAGGTGCAGGCTGAAAAAGCAGTGAGGAGAACACTCATTCATCTCTAGCACACACTTGCAAGTTCTTGCATTGCTAAAGACCCTCTAATTGCAGCAGCTGCTTTCAGTCATGGTCTTACCCAGATGCTAGCAGGTCACTGACAGGGTTCCAGGCACAGATGAACACCTCTGATTCATGGCCCCGAAGGACTGTTGCTTTGTTAGGAGGAATTTCAACATCCCCGTCAATTTCCATTGGCTTTGAATGATTATCTGTAAGGAGATATATCAGAATAAGTAGTTTGCAAGATGCTGTTAGGTCTGCTTTAAAACCAAGCTGGCTACCCATGGCCTAAAGCTTACAGCAACGTATACACTACATATAATATTCTGTGTTGTGTCACTGACCATATTACTCTATTTTCTTCCTATGATGATTCAATTTTATGGTATTCCCTCAAAATGTAGAGCTTTCAAAAATATTTTGCATAAATGCATATGGCTTTTCTTCCAAAAAATAGTTAGCATTTATTTCAGTAGAGTTTTTTTGAAGCTGGCTTCATTAAAAATGACTTACAGTTTTATTAAAATACCAGATTGTCACAACTGAGAAAAGCTTTATACTGTTCTTTTAAAAAAGTAACATACAGCACATACATTTTCTTATACAGTGTCCTGTAAGTAATAGGTGTGCTACTCACAGATGAAGAATATACCAAGTAAGGGCTTCATTCCCAGAGCATGGCAGGGAAACAGTGAGTGATTCTGTTATCAAGAATACCATAATATATGGAAAGGTACCAACTGAGGCACAGATATACTTAACATGCATGCTGTAATTCTGGGGTTCTTTAGACCGCAGTCTAAGTAACTTTTTTTTTTATAAAGCTCTTTTATTTCCTTAGGGGAAAAAAGTGAATTTAAAATGAAGAATTTCTCTTAGTGGCAGCAATTCATTCCAATTTGCATCATGAACAATGTTTTCACTCCAGATTTTCATTGCTTCAGTATAAATCTTCCTCATTCAGCTCAAACTGCCCTTCCTGGCAGCAACGCAAGATTATTATCCTCTGCGAACAAGACACCAACCAAGGACAGGTAACACACTGAAACAGCAGATGTCACACACAGAAGTGTGGCCCATTTCGCAGAAAGCACATCCAAGAGCAGACAGCTGGCCGGCTGGGGGAAAGGCAGCCTCGTGATGTCTAATCAGCGCCTTGGCCAGCCGATCTGCTCTGACTGATCAAAATGCAAGTTCTCTTTCTGGGTTAAGTCTTTTAGTTAGTCATTCTTTAATCACATATGGAGATCCATAGGTTCGCAAGAGGAATAATTATGTTCCTTTATTGCCACATGTTTATGGCATTTAAAATCAGCCATCTGTCCTGATACTCAAGCTCTGCTGAGCTATTGCCCATCGACTGGCAAGACAGATTGTGACGCTGCACAACTGCCATCGGGAGGAAGATCTCCAGATTTCTGCCCTTACCCAGGCTTTCAAATACCCTGTTTTGCTCTGCCTAATTTATGCTGAGTCGCACAAGTAGCACTTCTCATCGCGTATTTGGTTAAGTACCCTATTAACTAGGTCTGTGCCATATCTACGCCATGGATGGAACGGAATGGAATTCACATGCAATTCAATGAGTTGCACAGCACTGAGTATCAAACTTAGAAAACGACTAACAGTGGTTTCACAGCTCGCACTTCTAATTCAAAATACCTGTATTTTGAACTACACGTATTACCTATGGACTTGTTGCATAAAACTAAACATATTACAAATGCCTATTTGTAAAATCTACACCTATGCTGAGCCCCTCTGTTAAGCATTGTCCTTGATAATTCCCTGTGTGTACAACTGCTAAAACTAATACTGTCACGATATACTAGTACTCGAGATTTAGCCTGACACTAGCAGCTGGGAACTTTGATATGATATCCTGAGCAGTAAGTGCAATGATGAGCAAAGCACTATTAAAACCCACCAAAAGATACACAAGTCTAGAACTCGCAGTTCTCCATTTCTCAGCACAGCACAGAATCACCAGGTTGAAAGAATATTTTCATGAGAAAAACAGCAGCATGGTAATGGCTATGCATTCATCTGTGTCCTGTTCACAGTGTGAGTTGAAAGCTGGGGGTAAATCAAGAAGATCTTTCAAGTGTTTTAATTTGAAAAATGTAAATGAGATGCTACTCTTACCACATACGATCCTACTGTTACCTGCCTGGCTCTAAAGGCAGAGCTGCTTTTCACTCTTGAATAAAACCAAATGACAGCTTGGAAGCAGCATTACTCCAAGGTCCCAGAGTCACAAGGTGCTATCAGAGCAAGGCCATCTGATACTTAGAAATATGTTTCGTTTGTAGATGGCCAGATGGAGGAACCTAGATACACACTTTGAATGTTATTAACTGCTGTGAAAAAAACCACAAACAGTCATGCTGTGAAAAAGAAACCTTGATCGGCTGATATCTACATTAGTACATGCAAGCCTGACTGGCCTCTGGGAGCAACGAAATACCTGCAGGATTATTTTCGACTGTCTTCCAGAATACCTGCAGGATTATTTTTGATTGTCTTCCAGTAATGATTTTGACATTATAGCTTTGGTGGTTCAGCAGGAAAGGGAGGGAAAGATGAGGAGTCTTTCAGAAAACGTTCGCACTTGTTCACATTATGTGAGTTTTCTTCCTATTTTCATCAGTAGTCAGGAACATTCATATTTAGAGTGTTACTGTTAACCACAAAACTTAAAATGCCCCATTGCACAAACAGGACAGTTCACGCTCCTCCGATACTGTTGCAGGCTCTTCTCAGATTCAGATAGACACTAGCAATATAAAACTAATACGATTATGATAACAACAAAAAACTGCAGCAACCCCTGAGCACAAGATGGCACCCTCGTAAAAATGCTGAGCTCCTTACCCAGCATGAGCTCTTGTGAGCCCTGGTCTCATCTGAAAATTGGGCTTTCCTGGGGATACAGCTATAACGCATGCATGGGGAATGAGAATAAATAGCTAAGTAAGATACAGTAACCATCAAGAATAGGCTTCTTTTTTTTAAAAGCATCTTCAGAGAAGGTGGCTCTCGGTTAAGACCTCATTTGCACAAAGAATGCTTCTGAGGGGGTCTCTGAAAGAGAGGGCAGTTCTACCAAGTGCAACAGACCGTCATAGGTGAAAAACTGAAGTCTGCAGGTCACGTAGTAGAGGACTCCGCCCAAATGTTAACACAAACCATTTTCTAAAGGCCAGAGGATCTTTGGTCAAGTCTACGCTACATACTTCTAATTTTTTATCTTGAACATATTAAAAATCCCAAATCACTGGAAATGAAAAGTCATATTCCCCCAAACTATTATGATGAAGTTTTTTTTTTTAAAAGTACGATTTTAACACACCAGTGAGTAAAATTAACTCTCTATTTCCTCCAAATTAAAAAAGATACATTTTTAAGATCTTAACAGTGCTAAACCTGTCTTTTCTCAGGAAATGTGTTTTTTTATTTAAATCTTTGACAGGCCTTTCACTGAAGATGTTCTTTACGGCTGTAGTTATAAAGGAACTGCGGTCAGTCTTTTTTCCAGAGCTTTATTTTTCTTAAACCCAAGCCAATCCTTGCAAACATAACGAAACAAACGACACTAAAAATATTTGAGTTGGAAAACAATCCAAAGTTTGGCTCCATTTCTACATGCCGATTTTTATTTTTTCCTACTAATTTTTAATGTGACTCAAAGCTGAAAACACTACTCAGGAAGCAGCAAGAAAAGGCAGTGATTTTATTTATTTAGTATTTGAATCGGCACCTTAAACTGCCGTTACTGTTAGATTTTTTGTCTCTTCCCTTTCTTAAATCAAACCACCCTATCATATTATATTGATAATGCCACATACAAAAATATATTATACTAAATATATTAACACTTCTTTGGGGAGACTTATAGTGTCAGAAAGAACTCCATGTCAGAATAAATGCAAACTAGGTCACTTCCCGAAGATGTATCTTTCACCTGCTCCCCCCCATCTGGCCTTTTTATGACAGGTTGATATATTCCCAGTTATGACTAAGGACTAGCACACTATCCAAACCCATCCCAGTATATGCTGGTTCTATGGAACCCAACCAGAGCGAAAATGAAGGTTTGGGAAGTTTCTCACACCTTTCGTATCAGCTGTCTTTTCTATCCAGTAGGTCTCCCAGCTTTCACCTTACCCGTCTCACATCCTGTCCTAAACTTTTCTCCTACCCATCCTAAACCTTTTGTCCTTATCTAAGCCATTTTACATCCTGTCCTAAACTTTAGTCCAATCCCACCTTAAACCTTTTGTCCTAAGCTGAGCTCTCGCCAGACCTTCTGCCTTAGTCTATCCTAGACTAAGCAGGCTCTCTGAACGTGGCGATAAGGGAAAAGCTAAGGCTGGATACACAGTTTGCCCTGCATAAGCAGTGAAAAGGAAGGGTATGACCCTTTTGTTATTTCATTAACATAACTGTATTTTCTAACTTTACCACAAGAGAGGGAAATACAATTGTAAGAGTGTTAATCAGACCCAGGCAGTAAATTGCCAGCTAGATTTGTTAGCTTTTATTTCTAGTGGTTTCTGATAATTACGGAGGCAGATCTCTTGGAGTTTATTTAAACAGGTCTGTTCAAGGGTGAGAATGCCAGTTTTGCAGTTCTGTGTGCATCTCCCATGTATAATCCTCATCTGCAGTTGGTGCTCCATCACCTTGCTGATATCCTCTGAATGCCTCAGGCAGAAAGGTTATAGCCCTCCCAAGGCGAGGGAGGCACACAGATCAGAGAGTGGGCTGTCCCTGGATTTCTCAGCAGCTTCTCTCCAAAGCCTCCTTCTCCTTAAATTGCTGAGCTCACCTCTTTACCCAGGATGACCAACTGGCACATCAGCAGCTGCCAACAACACGTGCCAGCTGGCCAGCTACTCCTCAGGGACTTTCTGTCTTCCCATTGCCACTGCTCAGTTAACTTCTCTGCCTGGCAGGCTGCTCAGCCAGCGTAACGCTTTGAAATTTGCTCTCTGGTAGAGTATCTCATTGGTTGACAAGTATCCTACCTCTGTGAAATTTTACTGGACAACACAGTGTTGTGTTCTTGCATCCTGCTCCAGAGCTACTGGATGGTATTGTCATACAGGACTTCTCCTCCTCAACACTTCAAGAAAGGTCTGCAACTGTTCATGAAAACCTTTCTCTTAAAAACTGCTGTGAGAATTATTATTTTTTAATAACAAAATGGCAGATCTGAGAAATCAAGACTTAAGAGTGTGGTCATACATCCGAACTGATCAGCAAGGCTTTCCTTTTATTAATACAATAGTATGTGCGTTTCTTAGATCAGATGCAAGTAAGTCTGAGTGGTTCTGTATTAGTGATGAACCAATAATCAGTTTTTCTACCTTAAGAATCCGGGTTTTTTTGGTCCTGAGACAGGAAGACAGTCCCCCAAAGTTTTCAGAAATCAGCTGAAGGGAAGTGTCCACAAACAAAATGACAGCATTCGATACATTTAAAAGTGCTTTCATTTCTGTTTGCACCCCTTCACATATGAAGTAAGTTCAATTTTGAAACAAAGGGTTAGTTGGAAGTAAAACATAAGCAATCCATACTCTAAAACCAGATTCATATTTTCAAACTTTTCAGAACTTTTCTACAATTGCTTTCTCAAATGAAAAATGTAGTTTAAATAATTGCAGTTTTATTAGGGGAAACTATCCCATCTAACTGGAATTCTCTGAAGAAAAACATGGTTTGAAAGCATTTTTCTCACTGACCCATGGAGGAATCTATTCAGATCAAAGAAAAGATGGAGACTGATAATGGTATCTACACTGCAGAACAAATAAAATCTGTGACATGACTACAGTCCTGACTTGTCACTTGTCTAAGCCAAAGAGCTCTTGGGGCTTCCTACAAAACCTGCCATGCACGTTCCTCTAGAATTTCCTTGGAAGGCAACTGGGCATTAAGGTCTCATGTCAGAAGTCAGCCAGTGCCCTAATACAGCTTGCACACAGAAACCTGAACCATTAATTGTATCTGCCCCACAGCGTTAGCACAGTCGTCAAGATCTAGTTACATAAGCAGGTACGTCCACTCCTTGTTTTATGCATCTGACTTTAGATATCTAAGACACGAGCGCTGTCTCCCACCGTCGCCAATAAACAAAGGTGAATTCAGAGCTCTTGAGCACTGACTGTTCCCACAGACGAAGGAAATCTCGGGAAGGTAGGACATTCACTTAGGTACCTGCAGTGGACTGTATGACTAAGCATGTGCTATTACATAAAAACACGAGCAAGTTTTTCCTCTGTGCCTTCAAGACAGGCTGGCTGCATCCAAGTTGTCTGCTGGGAATGGTCCTTGGCACGTGCGACTCCCTATCCCGTGCTTGGAGATGCTGTTCAAGAATGGATAGCTGGTACAGTCCAAACCGTGCCAAGGCCCATGCCAAGGCTATGGATGATCAGAGGACAGTTTGTGCTCAAGGCTGTGCTCTGGCCACGCTTCATTTACACAGGTATGGCTTGTAGGCCCTAGCCTCTCAACCCACCTCCCTCCTAGCCTGGCCAAAATGACCAACTGTGGCTACAGCTTGTCCCAACTTCTATCAAATATCTAAAAGCACCTATAAAGCTGGTAATATTAATGAAGTCTGGGTAGCCTGCTCCAAGAGAGAGCACACAGCTCCACTTTTTGACACTGTCTTCAACTTGCAATTCTGAAGATACCTGAAGTTTTCGGATTCTGAGAGGACACCAGTAAAACATAGCACTGTGACATGAAACACAATTTTTACTCAGCAGCCTTTCTAGAAATACCCCACCCTCCTGAAATGATCCCACCCGAGTTCTACCACCTTGCAGACACCGACAAAGTACCAGAATATTACTGAAACTCAAATTGCCCAGCAGTGGCAAGCAGCCACAAGGGTTGGCTTACTTATTGCATGTGCCCCATTCTCCTCTCCATTCACAGTGGCTTCTCCGTTCTTTGGTGTGTTCTGCTGGGAAACAGCAGTCGTCGTTGCTCCCGCTGATGCTGCCGTTGCTGCCGCCGCCGCCGCTGCGCTGGCTTGTTGCTGAGCTAGTTTCTCTCTGAATGCTTGCTGACGGGTCTGAACAACATCAGGCATCACCGCGTCTATCAGAGACAGTGATTCTATCGGCCTGCCGTCAAATACTGTACCATCCTGCAGGGAGAAAAAGCAGAAGTGAAACTGCAAAGTTTAGGATCTTCACCATTAAAGGTCGGCAATGAGGTAATGATATAAAGAAACAAAACTAGGTTGTGTGAAGATACTGCACTCTGACTTAACCAACACTGCCACATTACTACGGACCATCTCGCTCTCAGATCCATGATGGTGGTACTCACATTCCACTTAGAAATCTGTCCGGTAAGTAAGTAATTTACTGGAATTTTACAGAAAATTCAGGCATAAACTCTTTACAGATGCAAAAAAGTTATGCTGGGGGAAAAAAAAAAGTCTGACTGATGACAGAAAGTTTCTCTTTGTTTTCTATTTGGAAAAAAAGAGTCATGGCTAAAGCCATGACAAAGGCAAATAGACTTTGGTTGAACTGTTTTGTCTTCCTGCACTTGCAGAGGCATAGGAATGGAAGCAGCTGATGAATAATGAACCTCAGCCAAAACAAGATGTATGCACAAATTCAGTGGTTGCTTACATGGCATTCATCAACCCAGCATCACCAGTTGTAGCTGATTGTACAGGACTGCTTTACCATTATTTTTCCTTTATTCCGCTGGTTTTATTCACAATAGTTACGGTTTTCATTTTTATTTCTGTAAAGTAGGCTTCAGGTTTAACAACCAACTGAGTTAACCTTTAAGGGCTGTTTTTTAAGACTTAATACAGACTCAGGTCAATATCTGCTGTATCTACTTACCTTTGCTTCACTTCCACTTTCCTATTACCTTAAACATAGGAAAAAGGTTTTAGTAGCCTCTGTAAACTGCCATTTTACTGATCCTCTGCAAACTCGCTTTAATTCTTTGAAATAATCAAGACCCAGCAGTGAAAGATTTGTGTCTGAGGAATAGCAGACAAAATTAGGATAAGGATAGATGAAGTAGCTGGGAAACAATATAATTTTCAATAGATAACAGTAACTGATAAAGAAAAATAGCCGTTTGGCTGACTAGTATGCTTCTGTTGGACTAGTCATTGAATTACTCCTCACAATTACAATATTAAGATAATACATATTTGTTTCCTCATGGGGAAGAAAAAGGAGGAAAGAGTCATTAGAGAAGAAAAATATAAGCTCTCTTTCTCCTCAACATTTTTTATGTAAATGTCTCTACAGACATTTATTTGAATCCTGGCTCAAATCCTTGCTACGCAATGAAAAAAATGTTTGCCAACGGATTCTGGCATTTACATTTTTAACTGTAAAACTGCTCACTGGACTATTTCCATGACTGCCCTTTAACAGATCACAAACAATACTTAAATTTAATACACGTTAGTTTACAGACTCACTGATTACTCACCGCTCTTGAGTAATACACATAGAGAAGTAACACACAGAGAAGCACGCACGTAACCCTTATTGGCATTCAGATGTAGCAAGAACGGCCTTTGCTTTGCTGTAATATACTTAACAGTACGTATTTGCACCGAATCAAACCATGATGAGAGCAACATAAATCTCATTGGTGACAACATGCGTGTTTTTAGATTTATTCTCTCAACTGAGGCCTGTTCTGAAGCTGGATGCACAGGAGCAGACCCCTACAGCTGTCACGCGACCTGAAATGATAGGTGCTGTTCATGGCTGGAAGTTTCTAACTGTGTAGCTCCAATTTCAGGCACAGGGCAAAATGTTAAGTAGCAGCAAATTGGGACAGATTCCTAACACTAGATTGTTATTACAACTGCATCAAAGTGCAGCTTGGCATGAATGTCAAACGTCATTGCCCCAATTAAAAAATAACACATACACAACTCTTAAACACAGTATTGAGTCGTGAAAAGAAAACAACACAGAATGTTAGTGATAAAAACAAATGACTTTCCAAACTACACATTGCAAACAACACAACTTTTTCTCTATTTTATATTCCTTTTGTTCTCACCCATGCTATTCACGTTACATTCAGCTACAGAAGAAAACACAACAGCTTTTTATGTAGTAATATTTATTACAGATCTCTGTCAATTACCAATATCTATGGTAAATATTTTGTAATGCAGTACTTCCTTATCTGACATGCTTCACTCCCCCTCAAAGCATCACGTCTTTAAGGCTGGCAGGGCAAAACCGCTGGCTTTTCCCACATCCCCTCTTTGTTTCCCCTGGCAGTTCAAGGAGAACAGAGACACTTTGTGGCTGCTCATACAATCCCCACAGACAACCAGTGCCACAGCCAGGGTCAGAATTTATACACAACCGTTTTACCATGTACATGAGAGGACGATGCCTGGTCTTAAATGATCTAAGCCAAAGTCACTGAAATCAGACAGAATCTCTCCAGTGACCTCTGTGGATTTGTGACCAGGCTTCTCATGGCTCGCAAGCAGTGCTGCCTGCTAGCAGGTGTCAGGGAGTGAAGTTTTAACCTACACTGCAGATTTTTCCTGCCAAATTCCGCTGTGACCTTGAAAACGCAAGACTGTAAACACAGATGCATTTTCTTGTTTGCTGCAAGAATCTGTGCAGCCCAGATTTGTTGACTGGGGTAGTGGAAACACTGTAAAATCCACGTAAGCAGCGCAAAGAAAGCCTGAATGCCACAGCTGAAAAATCAAATACGTATGTATCTCAAAGCTTTTCAGCCCTCTGCTGGGGATGGGGCAAAGGATGAGGAACAAAATTAAACCAGATCAAGCAAAACCATCGAGCAATGGCTTGCGCCCCTGGGCTATCGGGACACGTCGCTTCGCCAGCCCCGGAGTGCCGGTCACCGGTGCGGGGGGGAATTATCTGTTGGCGGGGGTCCTTACCTTGTCGGTGGGCGTACTTTGTTGGCGGGGTACTTAATTTGTTGGCGGGGGTACTTACTTCACCGGCGAGGACATTTCCTTTGTTGGTGCGGGTACTTAACTTTGTTGGCGGGGTACTTAATTTGTTGGCTGGGGTACTTACTTCGTTGATGCTGATCTCGGCCTCCACATACTGGAGCCCCTTCTGGAGGATGGAGATGAGTGCGGCAGGTGGCACTAGTGTTCCGTTGATGTTGGACTGGCTGATGTGGCTCTCGATACCGAAGGTGAAGGCCGAGTGGGAGAAACCTGAGAGCAGGAAAAGGAAGCCATGACATGAAATCTAAATGCACCAGCCAGATACACCTTCACGGGCTAAAAATAATTCTGCTCCGAGATCCGAGAGACACTGCCATGTAAGCAGAAGGACACGGGCTGACTGCACGGAGCCAGGGAGGTTAACCAGAGCCATGCTGACCACCCTGCCACCACCAGCACCCATCCACCTCCCCTGCACGCTGCTCATATAGGGGAAGCCATATAGAAATGGAAATGCACGCAGAGAAAAATAACCAGAGAAATGCATTAACTGAAAACAAAACCCAACACATAAAAAATAAGCATCACCACAAGGGCAAGTCCTGTTAAAAAAAGTGCCTCAAATCTTCACTTCCCTTGCTGCATTTCAGTGTCGGTGCTTGCTGAAGCAAAATACTTAAATTCCTATCAGCGTGCAAGTTGTATAAAATCAAGGCATAGATGAAGCTGACGCAGGGGAGCCATTCCCTTGTAACAGGGAAGAGATTTCAAATCCTCTGCTCATTTATTGCTGAGTACAATATGACGTGCAGAGCACTGCCATTAAAATGCGAAACAACAGAAAGGCCACTCCTGTAAATCTATTTTCTGAAAGTGAACAGGAACAGCAAAAGTAATTAACTGGGATCTGCCAAGCAGCAGACGACAAGCTGGTGCGGTGGCCCTTCCTTTAACCAGAGGTCCTTCTCTTCCTTGTATCATTTTTGTCATTGTCTGAGAAACAAGGGGTAATGAAGGCGACTGCACTGAAAATTAAAAAATTTTGGTGGACAAATTTTAAAGAGCGGTGCCTTAAATGCCAGCTGAAGCTGCTCAAAACTGTTGCTGGGTATGAAGGCAAGCGCTGCACGGCGACTGTATGCAGGGGCAGATGCGGGAGGGGGAAGGGGGAACAGGATGTAGATATAACTGTAGGAACCCATTTATCACCACACTGTCTCCAGAGCATTAATCTAACATTAAAAGCCTTGGGGAAACCACCCATGCACTGTCTCATACAGGAAGAGCCCTCACAGTCTCCACCGACTAGACAAGAAAGAAAAAAAAAAAGGAAGAAAGCAGCTCTCAAATGAAAATCCTTCCGTTAAATATAGCTGTGCCTCTTCCCCTTGTCAACAGTAGTTGCATTTATAGTTTTGTCCGTTAAGGGATTCCCCCTGTATCACTGCAATGTCCAATTATGTGTGGGCTGGAGGACGGGATTTTGGGCTCGCTCCACAGCAATGCTTTCTCTCTCTCACTCAAATGGTTTTCAAGATCCTTTTTGCAGCTAGCTCAATTATGATCATAGATAGATAGCAAAAACAAGCTGAGAAACAGAATGCCTCCCACATTTGAAACCAAGGTATGTATTTCTCTCTGATTCTCTCCCCCTACACATTTTATTTTGCTACTGGTTTTCTCTTCTTCCTGGTAACAGCCTCTATCCTCCCCTTTCCCGACCCTACCTTCCCTTCCTGGTACTCCCCCAGTTTTGGGGATGCTTGGGATGCTTTGGACACTTTTTAGGAAGTGGCAGGTCTACCTATGAGCAGAATTACGTAGGATTACAAGGCATAAAAATAAAGCACAAGAGAAACACCTGAAAAACTGCAGTATCTTTTATCTAATCCCTGGTCCAATTCTTAGCCTGTATTGTTCTTTATGTCCTGGTCTAGTTTATGAGCTGCTGGACCTCCTGCTGCATCCAAAATAGACTAAGATCTGCAGGGCAGTGTTTTTCCCCTGTTACCAGTTTTGTAGGACATGTAAGCACATTACTGGGCACCACAATGAGGAAGAAATCAAGCACTGAGCCTGCATCTGAAAGACCCTGGGCTTGATCACTGAACACTGAAATCTCTGTGTATATAAAAATAGACGGCATGCAACTAACCAGAATTAAGAGAATCAGATCCCACTTAATTTATGTGTATTTAAATTAATCAACAACAGTAACAATACCTTCTCGAAAAGGAACGGGCTTTAAAAATGCATGACGGATAAGTCAGCAAATCTACTTAAGAATGGAGACGAATGGGGAAAATTAAGCTGTTGTCCAGAAGCACTGAAGGTGACTGCTAAAAAAGCCAGCAGCTAGTTTGTGACTCGGCAGCTCAGAAAACTGTAACATGGTCTCTGACTGAACTGAAAGGCGGATGGCATAAAAATGGCAACCAACAAACATCGACAGAAAATATAAAACAGCAGAAAAGCATTACTGTGGATCTACAGTAGGCTTAATTTTAACTATGACTTTGTACCTCTCATTATTGCCTTTGGTACCTTGCAGACTTTTTAGTTGGCTGCTGGCATATATCAAGCCCCATCTTTGCCAGCAGACAGATGACTGTGGCACACTGCTAACCTCTTTGTCCGGTACTGCGTTGCCACATCCCCAAAGAGCAACACATCTCACCTCACTGCACCTGAGAGAAGCAAATTCTCAGCACAAACCCCGGTTTTGTTATTGCAATGCATCTTGTTATTTTACTGCTTCTCTCGATGCTAAGAAACTATTACCAAAGCACCTGTTAGATGAGGAAACACAAAGCTCCTGGCTACACTGTCAGTGAAGAGCAACCTCACTCACGCACCTCCAGCAGTTGTGACAAACTTTCCTAAAATCTTATCTGGTAAGATCTAAGTATTGAAAATCAAAAGAGCAAAACTGCTTAAGTGGGTGCTGCTGGATGCTGTGTTCCTCACCCCTCTTGGAAAAATGCTCCCATACAATTGTAATCAAAAGAAAAACATAACAGAAACAAGTCAACCAGCCCACTGACCGATAGGCAATTGCCTCCTGATTTCTTGTACTACCGTAGCGTTTATGTAAAGCTCATATGAAAGTAGACTGGTTTTAAAAGTAACACACAGAGTTAACAAAAACCTGAATGAAGTTGTACCCATGTCAGGTTTCTGATAATGCTGAAGAATCACTAGAGCTTTGCTTTTATAGTTACCAGATGTCACTAGTTCTCTTCGGGGCTCTGTGTGTGAATACACTGAATTATACAGCAATGTTGCAGCTCTATAGTTCAGTCTCACAAAAAGGTGATTTCTATTAAACAAAGGCAAGTCTTTTGAAATGTTAGCTTGCGTTACAAATGTTAACTTGGCCCTCCTTCCAAGTTCAAGAAACCACACTGGGGAATGCAAAGCCAAGACACGAGCAACCTCCCTCCTCCAGTGACTCTGTGCAGGCTGTCAAGGCAGTTGGGGAGCGAGAGCAGACAGAAGGTGCTCTGCAAGTGGGGATCTGAAGGAAGGATGTGGTAGGGATCACGTGAAATTACAATAGACTCAAACTCAAAATGCTGTAGTAGCAGTGAAATGAATGGAAGTTGCAAATCTGTGTCCGTATGCATTATTTCTCATAAATTCTGTCATTTTGGTGGCCGCAATAATCACTCTATAAAACAGCAATTTCTATTCAAATAGGCACCAATAAATGAAATCTTAACGTAGTAAACTCTTTGAGGACACGTGCAATGGGACTAGGAGCTTTTAAGGTTAAAGACAAGAACACAAAGGGCCGAAGGGCAGAGAGCACAGCCACACGCTAAACCGGTTTCATACCAGTGAACCAGAATGTCACTTGGGCCGTGACATGACCAGTGCCCTTAATGGCATCTTTCAGCAGACTTGAGAGAATGGCTTCCAGGTTTTTTCTACCTCAAAAAAGACTGGAAAACATAAACCATCAAACTATGTATAACCTGTAAATACATCATCATACAAGGAAAAAAATCTCCAAATGAACAGTGCAGATCTTGGTATGATCACCTTAAAGGGAGGTGACCTATCAACTGTGGAATAGTTGGTCTTGAAAAGATTTTACAGAGCATAAAAGCAGAAAAACATGACTTAAATGACACCCCCCCAATGCAAAAATCTTTATGCAAGTGTTTTTGACTTGAAAACTGAGTGAAGTTCCTCACTGAGAGATTCCTGCAATTTTTTGTACTGGCAGTGGTAACAGGTTTTGGTCTGGGCTGCACCCTTTCCCACACCGAGGTGTCTATATACACTCTCAGTGGCACATACACAGCCATTTGGGAATTCTTGCCCTAGGCAGTGCCAAAAAATATGTACATAGGGCTGTGTTTTGCAAAATTTCACTGGCAGATCTTGCTGTAACTGCAAAAATGGAGGTGATGGGGATTTTTTTCCCTTGGCTGCTCCTTTTTCAGTTAAAAATGGCCTTCCCTTATAACAAGGTTTGTCATCGATCATAAAATGACTAGGTTTTATTTAATGAACACAATGCTCCTCTTTGTGTGCTTGTTTGATCTGGAGGCTACGTAGTTTTACTTGTTTGTAATATGCCTGGTTCGCAGCAGAAATGCCACGCAGCCGGGGGAATGCCTTGTCTTCTCCAGAGATGTGTCTCACCTCTTCTGGGAATGAAGGACTCTTCCTTTTAGGCATGCCAGTGGGGTGCTGCCGCGTATTCCCCATGCTAGCTCATCTGGCAATCACAGATCCAGGTAACTGACATTCACTAAGTGCTCCTTTCGTTTTCTGATCCTTTAGCACCATAAAAAGCAGTCTTGTTTACATTGCAATCTTAAATTGTAACAGCTACAGCACCTACTGCTGCGTTTGTACAGGTGAGGGGAATGACAAAGAGGGGTCTGTGGAAGCAACGACTTCTGAAGTGTTTCAGTCTTCGGCGGTTACTCAGGAGTTACCTCAGGGATGCCCTGATTAGCACTAGTTAAGCGATCTGTTGAATGCCGCGGAAGTTTTCTGTTTGTGAACTAACTGGACTTAATTTTCGCTGGTACATCTAACTAGTACACTGTTCAAATAATTTTTAAAAAACCAGATGTGTCTAAGTTATTTGCAAATTACTCAGTTTAATTATTCATACCGTAAGATGTTTCACTGAAACATTTGTTACCGTAGAATGAAACAGACAATAAAGAATTATGAACATCAAATTGCCTTTCACACACGTCTCACACACACAGAGTACAAGTAACAACCCCTTCCTACAAATCCTTGTATAACTAATGCCCAGTGTGGCCCTCTGTCCTGGAAAACACTGAGCTTTCGTACGGAGGTCTGTGTCATTTCCTTTAATACATTTTCCTACTTCTTTAACTCAAGCAGTCCAGATTGAGGTTTTCAAATCCAGGGATCTTAGGTTCAGTTTCCAGAAATCACTAAATCAGTGATGTTATTACCTCACTAGAAAGAGAGGAAAAAAAATGAATGAGGAAGCATAAACTATCTGACAGTCCCTTCTTTTTCTGTAACAATTTAACCATCTCCAGGTGGAAATAATCAACACTTCTCATTTCATTTGATTTCTCTGACATTGTGTTGTCTTTCTTTTTGGAAATTCCCAACACCAGCTCTTCCAATCCACATCTCTGAAGTAACACGCTGTTCTCTTCAAAAGTTATTTGGCAGGTATAGGATACAAAAATGAGCAAGGTTTTAGAAATGATTAAAACTTCTGTATCAGTAGAACCAACCTGCAACCGCTATAATGGGATCCACTGGCAATCTCAAGTTTTCTGGCTGTATGAATTCTTGTTTTCTTAAGGTAGTCTTGCACCTGGCACTACTGCTGAGACTTTGACCGATGTAAAATTCATGCAAGAATGGAAGGCACATAAGAGCTGACTACAGCTGGACAGGCTGCAGGGAAAAAAGGATGGCTGTGAGGGGCTAAAAAGGAAAGTCATCTTTATGACCATAAATGGGAATATGGGCAAAAATCCTGGGAGATTTAGACACATCAAGTAGAGACATTCCACAGCGTAATGAGTCAAAAGAAAATCACACGCAGGAGGAAAAGATGTCCCCATCAGCTGCTTTACCATGTTACCAAACCCAAGTAACTCCAAAGCTGCCCACACAACGGCTTGCCAAAGAAACCAGATGCAACCAGTGGAAAAACATCTTCCCAAGTTTGACGCCTGGGTCTTGGGAGTGCCATCTAAGCAGGAAGGCAAGAGTGGTGCAATGTGGTATTCTGAAATAAATTAGAGCCCCACCACTGCAGTTTAAAAAAATTCCACTGAAGAAGAGTGAAATATGACCATTAACAAAACCATTTCCTCCAAATACTAATGATGTACAAACAGCACAGTTAACACTAAACTGAGACTTCTGTAGGTCTAGATTTACCAGTGTAGAGAAGGAAGGTACGTGTAGCACTTAAGAGCATATTTGAATGCAATTTCTGGCTGCAAAACCAGAAGCAAATGGTTTAACTTAGTGCAACTGTATTTTCTTAATCCTGGGCCTAACCCATGCTCATCTAGCTCCTGAGGTAAACGACATAATTTCTTGCCCATTGCCCAAGAGAATACAATGATGTTCTTCACTGTACTTAACTGCAGCTGCCATTTTAGAGTCTAGTATTTCCCCTTCTATATGATGCACTGAGTGAGAACTGAGAATGTATCATGGATCCCTGTCCTTGCTTCTTCTTAGATTTCTGTGTAAACGTAAATATGTATCCGTAAAAATATGGTCATAAAACCCAAGTGTACATATGCAGAGGCTTCACAAAAAGGACACCAGTTTCTCCGAAATACATTCGGTTGCAGTTAATAAGCATCTGGTGCCTCAAGCCACTGGTAAGATTCTACAAACAGTTAAAAAAAAAGGTGGGCAAAAATCCTGCACCACATCTTGTTTATTCACAGCAGACAGATTCTTCTCCTAGCTGAGCTTTTTCTTTCTCGGTAATACATCCTAGAGTGCCTCTTTGGTTTTGGCAGTGTCTGCTTATTTTTGAAGACTTACCTTCGCAATTACGTAAAGGGCTTAACAAGGACACACATTAGCAATTTAAAATAGAGAACTGCAGTTGAAATATATTTTTAGAAAAATCAGCTGAACAATAGGGCTTGTACATTTGTTTCAAGAGTAAGATTGCTGAACGATTAAAATTATTTCCAGAACCCTGGGAAATGTGTCCTGTATTACAAGCTCTTTCATAGTCCCCGGGAAATATAAAGAAAGGATCCCTAGCTGTAGGTTGTATCAGTTGCCAAATACAGTGTGCTTGGTTACCCGAAGTTTTGTAGAAGCGATTATTCTCTAATAATAAATGTTACACCCTTTTTTCTTGGATATCTGACCTGTTCACCTTCTGCCAAGAATTCAGAATAAATGTCTGCTACCCAGAATTATTTTATTATGTGCCAAAGAATGTTTTTGGCAGGTTTTTTTCTTTTTCATGCAGGAAAATATGTTGGAAAAGATTAATACAACTTGGAAATGATCTTTTGATGAGCAGTACTTGGCACTCACTGTTTAAGCCTTTCTGAGGGCTGCAAATTAACAAAAAGAGAAATACGATACAGACAGAAAACAGAACACGAGCAATGGAAAGAGGAACTTAAAAGTCTTTTCAAAACAAGGTCTGAAATGATCCCCTTTTTCACTCACTCTGTGTAAATTAAGACTGACAATTGTGAATTAATGTCAACACAGATCTAGCAATTTAATGCAACTACAGGCAAGGTTTGATACAACTTACAAAGGACACAGCAAGAAAAAAAATAATAATATTTCCCTTCTAAATTATATGGGATGCTGTGATCTTTTAGCCCTGTCTGTGCAACCAAACATCCAGAGAGACATGCATCGTTTTAAGGATCGCTTTAATAGAAGAGGCTTTCACAGTCATGTATACTTCACAATTTATTTCCATATGCTATGTTCTTCTATCAGTTCTAATATACACCTCTAAGCGGTGGCAAGTAGGACGCCGCAGCTGACACTCAGTGGGCATTCAGGAACTTCAGCACCAGGATGGTTTCTGCTGATGGTGACTACAAATGGACTCCTAATACAGCTACATTGGTTAGGTGTGAGGAGGGGTGATGTGTAACTGCTGTAGCTCTGCAGGCAGAAAGTCCCCAGCATGCAGGTTATTAGCAAAACTTGCAAACCTGCAAGATACAGCTGCTTTCACTGGGCCTGGAGAATCATAGGAAAAAGGAGTAAATAGACAAATATGTAGCACTTCACTGGTTTTACTAGCAAAGCCATCTTGACCTATAGTATCTGCCTTCCACTCAACATCCTATTTTCTTAATATCCCTATAATACAGCATTTATGCAGGCCTTAAAAACCAGGACACGAAGTGATCAGAACCAAAATTCATGCTGTGGAATAAATTTGCAAAGGTGTAATTGCTTATTTGCGTAACTTAAAAATCCCCATGTTTGCTCAGTGTCTGAGATCCAACACTGTACGGCAACTTTCAGGCCAAAGAAAAATTAAAATAGCCAAGTTTAGAAAACTGTGAAGAGACCTAGAAGGAAATAAGAAGCAAGCAGGGTTTTGCAAATGGCAAAAGAACAAGATACTCAGTGTATTTTTTTCCTTCACAGGAACCTACCAAATTCTACACCAAGTATTGCTTTTCTTACATGGCATTTATACTGCTGCTGTTATGCAACAGGGGTAAAAGACACAGAGAACGAAGTTTTCAAAAGGACCTCTTGAACTGCACCACGAAACATTTGAAACTATCATTTATATGTATGTATATAAAGTAGATATCTGGTCACAAAACTATACGTCTGTGCATATAAACACACAAAAAAATGGCTCTCACACAGCTTATTACATTCTTTTGAAAATACAACCAGAATGAAATATGACAAAACCAATAACTTCTTTAGCTGTAAAAATATTTTTTCCTCTTCACTGTGGAATTTGGATTTTGGGAAGCCAACCATCAAATACTGCTAGTACGTATTCACTACTCTACGAAAAAAGTGTGCAATGTGGTTGTGCTCGTTTTGGCTGGGATAGAGTCAATTTTCTTCATAGCAGCTAGTATGGGGCTCCGTTTCGGATTTGTGCTGCAAACAGTGTTGCTAGCACAGGGATGTGTTGGTTACTGCTGAGCAGGGCTCACACAGAGCCAAGGGCTTTGCTGCTCCTCACCCCACCCCACCAGCGAGCAGGCTGGGGGGGCACTAGGAGTTGGGAGGGGACACAGCCAGGACAGCTGACCCCCACTGACCCAAGGGATGTCCCAGACCATCGGATGTCGTGCTCAGCACGTACAGCTGGGGGAAGGAGAAGGAAGGGGGGGACGTTCAGAGTGATGGCGTTTGCCTTCCCAAGTCACCGTTGGGTGTGCTGGAGCCCGGCTGTCCTGGAGATGGCTGAGCACCTGCCTGCCCGTGGGAAGGGGTGGATGAATTCCTTGTTCTGCTTTGCTTGTGTGCGTGGCTTTTGCTTTCCCTATTAAACTGTCTTTATCTCAACCCACGAGCTTTCTTACTTTTACCCTTCCAGTTCTCTCCCTCATCCCACTGGGGGGTGTGTGAGCGAGCGGCTGCGTGGGGCTGAGCTGCCGGCTGGGGTTAAACCACGAGAGTGGTTCTGACTCACACAGGTGCTGTTGGCTTAGAAATTAATTTGCTTATCTTTAAAGGAAGCTGGGAAAAGTATTTACCTTTAACCCATCAGCTTCATCCTTCCCAAGATCTATAGCTTTGACAAGTTTAAAAAAAATGTTTTTGGAACTGCAGCCCAATAAAGCTTGTTATCTTCTAATGCTGACCCTGATTTCTTTAAAATGTACTTAGTATTTGCAAAGAGAATAAATGATTACTAGCAGAGACAGAAACTGTGCATAATAATACAGTTCTTATTTGAGAAATGGATTTGTCTTTTCACCAGTCATCCATCCTCCAACTATGAAGTACAATTTCGAAGTCAGAGTCAGTGTCACTGTTTCTGGAATCATACAGTCACCTCCTCCCTCATTTAGAAGAACTACAGAAAGCAGGGAAGAGATTTAAAAAAGTGCAGCAGTTTATTAAAACCCCTTATATACCCTTTTGATAGTACACTTTTTACTACATACATATTATGCTGAGAGGGTTACATGTATCATGTTACATTATATGCAATATATAGTTACAGATAGTTTCTCATTAGATAGGAATGTTCATTCTGGAGTGACTTTTAGGAAACACTTTTATCTAAACCAAAATGGTTTTTTTTGTCAAATTTCTTCAGTGTTCTTATCCAAGAGTCACTATAACACATATTCCACTCCTAGACCACCACTGTGGCTTTATTTATCTCAAATAATTCATGAAAGATCACAAATGCTGGTTCTATATCCAGCTTCCAGTATATCAGAGATTTGGATCATAAGCTTAAGTCATTTCATTTTAATTGAGTAGGCTGGCCCTAAAGAGGATAACACATCATATAAATAGGGCTGCATGCCCACAAATCAGATCTGTGCTAAACCATGAGACTTAAAAATGGAGTTTGCATTGCTCCAAAGCCTCACCATTATACAACTGAAAAGGTTAAAGAATCCCTGCCTTCAGCCTTAACAGCAGTTCCTCAATAATATAGTTAGCATTTCGTTCATACTGCATTTAGAGATACACATTCACCTATAAATTCATAAACACTACTTTGAAATAATAGAAAAAGCATGTTAAATATTGTCCCAGCACACTTGTAATAGTCTTTCCTCAGAGGATTTCAATACATTTTAGGACTATAACCTTTTAACATCTGTTGTGAGGTACTGTACATAGTATTAATTTTGCTTTCAAACAGGAAAATTAAGGCACAAAACCTCCAAGGTCAGGTTTAAACACCCGTTTTTACATATTTCCTTAAAAAACGTATTATCTTCTTTACTCAGTAATACCTGTTTAGCACCCAGTTACACTAGCACAAAAGTACCTATGCTAAGAGAAGCTCAGCAAATACACAAGTGTCTTTGCATCAGTGCAGCCGCGTTTGGTCTATGAACTACAGTTACGCTATACTGCAGGCAGAATACATGCGGCCCAAGAGCCAGTGATAACACGTATGTAGACAAGCATAATGCAGGCATAGATTGTTACTGAAACCACACTACAACGTGTGTTTTATCTTTGGCTGGCAGGATGTCATTTCAAGGATGTATTTTTTCCTCAGCAAACAAAAGGTCTCCATCCTTACTACTAAAGCATAGCTATGTACAGAGCTTCAAGAGCATTCCAGAGACTACCACGTTTAACAGCACCTTTACGTATAGGTTCTTTAAAAGATCTTTGAGGCTCCTCAGCGTTGAGCAGGAGGCTGGACTAGCTGAACGTGAGCCAGCAATGTGCCCTTGCAGCAAGGAAAGCCAACAGCACCCTGAGCTGCGCTACGAAAAGCATTGCCAGCAGGTCAATGGAAGGCAGCCTTGCCCTCTGCTCAGCACTGGTGAGACACGCCTGCAGTCCTGTGTCCAGCTCTGGGCTCTCCAGTACAAGAGAGGGACACACTGGAGAGAGTCCAGTGAAAAGGCCACGAAGATGATCAATGGGCTGGAGCATCTGACATACAAGGAGAGGCTGAGTTGGGACTGCTCAGCCTGGAGAAGAGAAGCTCACGGGGGACCTTATCCGCGTGCATAAATACCTGAGGGGGGTGTAAAGAGGACGGAGCCAGGCTCTTCTCAGTGGGGCCCAGTGACAGGACCAGAGGCAATGGGCACAAACTGAAACACACACGAAATGCCATTGAAACAAATAAAACACTTTTTTACTGTCAGGGTGATCGAGTATTGGAACAGGCTGCCCAGGGAGGTGGCGGACTCTCCATCCTTGGGAGATACGCAAAACCCGACTGGACCCAGCCCCAGCAACCTGCTGCAGCTGACATGCTGAGAGCGGGAGAGCTGGACTAGATGATCTCCAAAGGTCCCTGCCCACCTGAACTATTCTCGGCTTCTGTCATCTCCTGTGATACCATCCAGCCTGAACTCTCCTATGACCCTAATGAGCCGAATCAGAAGAAAAAATAAAAACGGCAAAAGAAAAATCATTATCCACTGACTCTACCATCAGTGCATACTATTGTTTTTACTGTCACACTGGACAAGTGCATTTATTGACCAAGTGATTCATTCTTCTAATTAATTATTCTGCAAGGTGCAGAGTTTAATAATTTAAGCAAAACCCATGCACTATACATTCCCCTTCTACCTAGCAGCAGCCTTCGGACACAAAGGAAGCAGTTAGCTTTGAAGCAAATTTAGCTGACCTATATATGTCAATATTTTATGCTATGCTTAATCTGAATTATTTTCAGCATGCACTTCTCTCATCTGTGACTCAGGAATTCGATGCCATACACAGTTGTTCAAAATACTCTAAATGCACCTCACATGCAGAAAAAGTATGGACTTCAGAGAAAAACCACATAGGCTTATGTAAGTAAAGACTGTTGCATAAGGCACAAATTCAACAGAACAGAGTATTTCTCTTCAGTCATTCCCTACTGCCTGAGAACTTACCCAAGCAAATTGCGATATTTACATTTTGTATAAAACTTCTTTGTTAAAAAAGCCTATGCTTAAAACCTGAGAGAAAATCTTATCTTTTAGGAAAACAAGGAAAATCTGTCAACCTTGAACCAAACAGACCAACACGCTGCTATCATCCTGCATCTACAGAAGGAAAACAACTACATTATTAGCTGCCTTAATTTTTATAGTCGGGAAGAAACCAAATGACAATTCTAAAGTATAATGGTAAATTGTCCCAAGTCAGCAGCTAAAAATTTCACTGACATCTTTTTAGCAAAAACATTCAGCTAGTGTTTTTCTTGTCTTGGACATGGTACAGATTGTACACTGAAGAATAGTTTATCAGGTGTATGTCATAAAACATGGAAAAATTCACACTGAACAGTAAAAGTATAAGCGAAAATGGAAACTGTTACACAGCCTTAACTCTAGCAAGTCATTGCCAGACATCCACTACAATAAACGCCCTACTAGAGCACAGTGTAAGCTGCAGACAGCTGGGGAGCTGATTTTCAGATAAGGATTCTATACTGCAACATGCATGTAAGTGCTAGAAAAGGAACACAATTAAATTGATCAATGCATCAAAAATAACAAATTTGAAAAAGCTTTAATAACTGATTTGACGTGTTGGGCTGGGTAAGGAAGGTAATTTATTGTAGCATTTGGACCTATGACAGGATTTGTCACTCACAACAGATGGCAGCACATTTCAGATTAAAAGGTATGTGAGAGATTTGATTTCCCTTGGTTTTGCCACCCCCCCACCCCCCCCACTTCTTTTCAATTTTCCTTGGAACCCTTGTTACTCCCATTGCATTGTACTGCTCTGACCTTCGTTCCAAAAGACAAATAATTATCTGTTTCTCCTTTGGACAGACAAAGCAGAACAAGAAAACTCTATATTCTGAATTTGATACTGTTTTTTAGAAACACAGTTCTTCACCCTGAAGAAAACCAACAGAAGGACTATGTCAACAGTGAAGATGGCTGCTAGCAAAAGTATGCTTCTCGGAAGTTTGAAGAGGTGCAAAGCTGAATCAACGTAATTTGGATGCCAGAACTGTGGCTTCTTTGGTATAGCTTGTCTCACTTTTGTCAATGCACCTGCTTTGTTGGTGTAACTACATCCACCACAGGAGTATTCTGTGTGCAACTGTCTTCACACTGGTAGTACACTCAGTGTAGACATAACCTAAGCCTGATATTAGTAACGGAGACCAACATTTTCACTTAAAGGTATTCTTCGAATCAAGACACCTACAAATAAATATAACTTGACTTTTTAAAGTTTGACTCCTGAGATAAACAGTGCTTGGAAGTACTCAGCACTTTTAAGAATTGGGCCACTTTAAAGTGTGCACCAAAAAGCTCATATTCAGAAAGGAGCAAACTGAACGTTGCAGGACTTGACTTTTGGATAGAAAGTAACAATCTAAAACTGAAATTAAACACTCGATTTCTTTATACCTCAAGAAGGGGTCCTACAGTGGTCCTACCTATTCATGGTCCTACGGTGGAAGTGACAACACCTAGCCACCGTAGTGGTGGAACTCCTATGCCATCAACCCATGGAGGCTGAATGGAAATTATGTCTGACTGCTTTGTTTTTCTGGGCATAGATAAGCCCTGAGACAGTCACCTATGTGAAGAGGGAATTATTTACTTATTTTAATACAGCTATGCAATTAGAGCCTTAACTTGTCCAAGTCCTGTCTTGTACTGGGGGGGATTTGACTGCACTGCCCCTGGACCAGGCGTTTTCTCCAGCCTGCTTCTCCAGCAGCAGGCAACTCAAAGCAGTCTCCCTGGCTCTCTTTTTTTCTGTTAAACCACATGATCAGTCAGTATAACTCATCAAGTGTCACAACTTACCATTTCATTCCATCTGCAAATGTACTCGAGAATCATTTTATATTTCCTTCCAGGTAACTGATAAAGCTATTGAGCAGTACCACGCCAAGAAGAGATTCCTGTGATTTCCCACTAGAAGCAACCTTTGAGATGAATATTCCCCAACTCTAATAACTTTTCAAGATGTTTCTGTCAGCCCGTTTTTAATCCATTTGGTAACCCTGGATTACACTGATTTTACACACTGTTATTTCATTTTGTTTTTAACCACCGCGTCAACAAGACTAAGTAAATGTCATAAAGTAGTCTAAGCGTATTATTGTCAGCAGAGCTATCTCTGTCAACTTCATTTGTGATCTTGGAAAAAGCAGTATCAAGTTTGTCTGACAAGATCTATTATCCATAAAAACTTGCTGGCTGGCATTAGGCATGATGTCATCTCTTCATTTTTTGTTGGAGGTATCCAGTTTCAACCTTCCAGTGATTTTGCTTGACCTATAGTTACCTGGATCATCTTGTTTAACCTTTAAAAATTCTGGCACAACATTTTCTTTTTCCAGTTCACTGGAACTCCCCTTGGTATGCCAAGATTTGTTAAAAAGCAACAATAATGGTTTAGACAGTTCAACTCTATTAATACTCTCCTGTACAAGTTTTCTAGTCTGACATAGAATTAAGGAGGAAATATAATTACTAAATTTCACTGCTAACTTCAATTTTAGAAGAGCTGAAGTTCTACCAGAATGATCTGCCAGCATTTTCATAATGAAGTGTAAAGCATCCATCAGTATCTTTGCTATAATGTTTCAAATAATCTCAAGTGCTTCTGTGCCTTGCAGCCAAAAAATACTTGAAATATTATAGGGACAGTTTGCTTTCTATATAGTTGTTCCACCATATGTATTTCCTTTTTTCACTTCTCTCTTCCTCCCATTTGCCTGCATTTTATGGGAAAGCCTGGAAATTTTACAGGATAAGATTAAAAGACAGTTACCTGAAAAAAACCCTGAACTTTTGTACGGTCTTGTAAGCAACCTTTATGGCCGTGTTTGATAGAATTTTTGGAAGCTTTGGGGTCAGCTAATGTTAATAAATAATCAATGTAATAAACTTGGTTTTGGCAAACTCCTTAAACTGTTGGGGTTTGAACTTAAACTGTATTTAAACACTAGCCCTCTAAATTTGGCATGCATTATTTCTGAAGCTACCGATTAAACATCTTTCATCTGCTGTCACATCTTATGGCATTTATACTAGCAGGTGGAAAGACAAGATGCGGTATAACAATTTCTGTCTTATTACTACCCTACTTTATCTGAAAATACAGATATAAAAATTTCTTTGGAAAAAACAATGACAGTATGAAAGAAGATTCAAACTAAATGTAAGAAGCTTTTTGAATAGATTAGTGGATTCATCACTCGTTATAGCTGTTATTTGCTGAATGGAATTACTAGCAAACTGTCAGGTATATCTACTAAATCAGTACCTAGCATCTAGATTTCAATATGCTCAGTTTGAAGCATATTTGAGTATTTCTTCAAATATTTAACCTCAACTTCTATTCTCTTACATAGATAAAATACAACAGAAGAGCGGAAATACAATGTTTTTGTGAATGCCTTTAATATGCGTGGATTAAGTAAGAAAAACATTTGTCCCTTTACATAAGAAGACAAGAGCAGTACAACTTGCAATTAATATGAAAATTTGCATGTCAAGTTCTCCCTAAAATGGCAGAAGTGAGTGCTTGCTTGTGGGAGATGGATTACCTAGGGAACTCTTTCCTGACATTTGGCTGATAATCACCATTCTTGATTGACTTTGTAAAGCCTCCTTCTGATTTACTACACAACACTAACCCACCTACTGATCTATCAAAAGGAATAAAAAAGCTGGTTTTCTTTTTTCACATCAGGAAAAGTCACTGTATTAACACACTGCTATGTAGAATCTCCTACAATACAAATATAACAACATAAAACAATTTGAGGATTCTTTAGGCTTCGATTGTGTCCATCTGCGCACTGCTCTAATGTCCGAAAGCCCTTTCCAGTGTGGTACCCAATAGCTTATTTTTAAAAATAAACTTTGTCTGGATGAAATTCTAGTTTTGTTAGTTCTTATCTTTCTTTCATTTGACTGCATACCAGAACTAGACTTTCTCTTTATAAGCTCCATTATTAGAGGGAAGAATACAATGCGAGAAACCAGCCACTAACCCAGGCCACAACAGGATTCTCAAAGAACTGTTTTAAAAGACCAAATCCTGAAAAAGTATTATAAATCTTCTTCTCAATTTCCGTGGAGATTCCTTGCATAGGGATTTGGGTTCCTGGGACTGAAATAGTCTTGGAGGTAGAAGCAGCAAATCAAAATAACGTATCTAATGAATGCTAGTTACAATGACCAACAGAAGCAGGCTAACCCAGTATCTACTACCTGCTGTGGTTTTGGTCCCCTGTCCAAGACATGTCTCAAGTCTGGAGGGCTTATTCTAGAACTGGCTTCAAGGCTTCTGACAAGAAGACATGTATTTTCCACAGATTTTTGTTTGGGTTTGTTTCTTTGTTTGTTTTAGCATATGAAACACCAAATATTTTTAGTCAATTCTTTTACCAACCCAGAACACAGGACCAGTACAAAGTAAACTGGGATCCTGGCTATAAATCCTTTGTCAATGTTTCTCACCTCCCCTATCATCTCTGCACTGACAGAACATTTCCGTTAGCAGCTAACTTCTACTTGCAGTCAAACAGTGGAATCAAGACTACAAAACCAAAATAGATCCTATATTCAAGTTTCAATTTAAATTTTTTTTCTTGAAGGAAAGATGAAGGTTTCCTTCTAAAAGGACAAGCCCTGTAAAGACATTATTTTCCGATATGAAAAGAGATAGAGGTGGAAGTGATACTAAGACAGAGCCACACTGACACTTGCGCAGCTCTGTTTACATACATAATTACCCTAAAGACATTCTAAAACATCAGATGCTTGCACCCAAATTTCCATTTACATCCACTATAAAACCAATTTAGACAATCCCTCTTTACTTAGTATCTGACAGAACTATTTCAAGTAGCTAAGAAAAAAAGATAGAAAATCCATGTGCTTTGTGCCTGTGCTGCCAAAAAATGACTTTGGCTGAGATAACTCTACAAAAACATTTGTTAACATAATGTTATTTATTTCCTTGTTTTGCCTAACTGCAATGTTTACTTCGTACCTGCGTATGTTTGCACTTTTATTATGTTCAAGACCATGATTTCAAAGAAACATCCGTTTGTGCAAGAAATATTTAGTCTATCAGTCTGAAAGACTCAACGCAACATTCTTAAAGCAAGACCATGCAAAAAGCCAATTTTCCCATTTCAGCTATGACCTGAAGTTGTGAGGAAAGACAGGAAATTTACCCGATTCCTGGAGATAGCGATACACCAAGAAATTCACTTCGTCACTGGTTATGCTCATCTTAGCCCAACCTCAATATGATGAGGTTTACGAGAAGTATGATCCACGCTCTGTTCAAAGGGAAAGAAAAGAACAGGTTTTGTTTTATCTTGATTTATTATGAAAATTGTTATCAAAATAGAGGTGGCAATTGTTAAGGTATTTAAAGATCTCATATAGTTATTAGAGCTGTTATGTCCCAATGTGAGGCACCCATTAAATATTGTGAATCAGGTACTCAAGCAGTACTGTACCTTTTATAATTAAAGAGCAGTATTTAAGATACATGAGAGATTCAGAGGGAACATTTTAAATCTTGGAAGCCTTTGCAAATGTCAACTGTTTTACTTCTGTGGCTTCACTACAGGTTCTTCGGACACTCTTTTTTACTGCGTGAGCATTTTCTTTTCAGCACTGCTGGCAATTACAGTCACATACAACACACCAAATCGTAACGTTTTCGCAGCTCCAAATTTGTAATCTAGTTTTCTGTCCAGTGAAAAGACATCCACTGAAAAGACAGATTCTTTCCCTACAAAATCATGTTACACAGTGAACTTAAATAAAGTTCCCATAAAAGAGAAATGCATCTAAATTTAAGATGAGATTACAAATTTTATTACTGGGGGTGGAGAAAGAGAGGAAAAAAGAGAATACCATATACCTTGTGCCAACAAGGAATACAAATATCCTGGCATTATATAAAGTTATAATGTCTCTGCTGATTAATGGTGAGCAAGAATTAAACTTCAATTATTCACTTAAGTAATCGTAACCTTTAGGATGACAGTTTTGCATTACTATTTTGGGCATATACTCTGATAATAAAAACACTGGGTTTAGATGATAAATTCGTTTTGAAGATTTTCCATTAAACCTTGATGATTCATTTCTGTTTGGGAATCTGACTTAAGTAGTTTGGTTTTAAAAGTCGTAAGTACTTCTCAGACATAAACTTTGCGACCTTGTCAGCCACACCATACCTATAACTAATCATGTAAAGATTTGGATGCGGAAGCACACACTATGCTCTCGTCGCGTATTACAAATGAAAGACTGTAGGCGTGTGCCGTTTGTTTCAATTTCCCGTATGTCTCTTCTTGGCAAGCGGAAAGGTCTTTGTTCATCGAAAACCTCTTCAGTAATTCCTGTTGCCTAAAGTAGCACCTGCTACTGCAGGCAATGCTGATCGACTACAAGTTTCCCCTGCTGATGATTTAAACCAGCAGGTCACTCATGACTGTAACAGATGTCTCTGCATATTTATGTAAATGGAGGTCTTTCGAACCCCGGTAAGCCTTTTATTCTCCTGGGCTGCTCTATTTCATCAACGGCTCGGATGCTGGTTTTCCATAAGAAACCACAGCTTGCTAATTTGGGAGACATCCTCCTCAAGTATTCTAGTCTTCATTATTACAGTTTGTACTTTACAGAGAACAAGAAGAAACAAAATACTTAAAACTGTGTAGTCTCAGTGAGGAAAATTTCATCTGCTTTGGAAAGGATGATCACTTTCTGCTAAGCTTCTGGCCGGGGACAACATCAGCTGCATCCAACATCCAGTCCTGTCACACATGCCACGTATCGCCTAGGGAAGCCATTCAGTCTCTTTTCTCCTCAATCCCTCATCTGTAAAATGGGCTCAAATTTCTCTGCCACAGGATCAGGAGACTGGAAGCATTGGCAGCTGTAAGGGCTTTAGTTACCAAGGTTGGTGACTGCGAGCAGTGAAAGCACCACTTTCAGTATAACTTTATACATACTTCTTCCAGATACACAGACTTGGTTCTGAATAATTAATAAATCCCTGTGCCCTTTTTTTGCATAATCATTACCATACAATGAAGAACAAAACAGACATTCACAGCAACAGTTAAGGCCATTTTCATCCCTGTCTGAGCACTTAAAATACATCCGTATCACTGCTATAGCCATGATAACAATAAATCAAGAAACTTTGATAGCTGTGGGTTTAAAAAGAACACCCAACATAACACTTCTAAAAGCATTTTAAAAATAGCAGTTTCAGAATTTGGTGGTAGGAAAGTTGGTAAAGATGAAACCTCTTACAAAAATTCAGTTTCAGCAATGACGTACTTTGTGGTAAAATGAACTTTATTAAAAAAAAAATCAAGAAACTACAAATGCTGTTTCTGGATGCATCCTGCTAATTTAAGACATTAACATGCTATTTCCCACACACAGAGGGTTGCTTTGGGAAAGGGAAGGGAAGGGAAAGGAGGAGTGTTGGTTTTTGTTTGTTTTGCTAAAGATGACTCTTCTTAAATGAATTAAAACCAGAGAAAATGAGCCTGACTGCAAAATAGTCTGACAGCCCCAGAAAAACCTCCACAGCAGCTACCTTTGTACCAGAATCCCAAGCACACTGAGTAGCTGGATTTACAATGCATTTTCCCTGAAGTCAGTCAACAGGAATTACTTTGACATATGTGTCGGATCATATCTTTATACACATTGTTACCATGCCATAAATAACCAGATGATCCCCACTCATACATTTAAGGTTTCTTCCCTCCCACAGATGCCAGTGCAGCAATCAGATACACAACTGTAAAGCTTTTACCCGTCCAAAGCGATACGCAGAACTTGGCTTTGACCCAGAGAAATCTGTTCATTAGAAATGTGGCTGAGCTATGCAAGCCCATACTCAATTTCATTAACACTCTTTTTGATTTTTCTTCCCTGCAGATAAACACCCCAAATAAAAGAGGCTACAGAAGACATGGTGGGGAGGAGAGGCACATACTTATCTTTTGTGTATATCCAAGTCTGGTTCATAAGGAACAAACAAGTAGCCTCCCCTTCAGTACAAATTTTTTTTTAATGTAGAAATGCAAAATTGTGTAGAAAATCACAGAAACTTTCAGTTATCATTGTGATAGATTTATTTCTGCTAATTGATGGTCTCCTTTTGTTACTGGAGACTGGTATTACCTAGATTAGTAGTTTTTTTAAATAAATAAATTATAGCTTATAAACAATACTGATGTGCCTTTGGATACACTTCACATTGAAACCAGCAATAACATCTTAATTCTTCACAATGTCAAGAGGATTTACAAAAAGCATTCAAACACGTGTTTGAACTTTCTTTACTTGAAACACCTTCTCCTGCACCCAATTACACATAATGGAAAGTTCTGTTTACTTCAACCTCACCTTAAAAATTTGGATTGTGATCCTGCAGATATTTGAGAATGTCTGAACATGTGAGCTGAGCCCACTAAGACTTCCTAAAGTATAATGGATCCCAAACATTCAAACCCCATCGGTGGAAGAGTTGTCAAGGTCATTCAAAATTAAATGTAATACTTATTTTAAATAAACACTCAACTCTCAGTTCCGCTGGCACAGGTTTGCAGAAATACTTCCCATACAGAGGCAAAAAGCTGGGTTATTAGCTCAGGTATGCTACCCTTGTGCTTCTAGGGCTGCTTGGCTTTTGCTGAACTAAGTTGTTCAGCTGGAGCTGAACTGGCTCCAGCGAAGCCAATGCTGCAGCACACTGCCCTGTGCTCTGGGCAACCAGGGCAGCTTAATTCCTGGAGTACACCAGCAGACCTGATTTGGCTCTGTGCACCGACTGTTCTCAAATTAAACCTCCGCAGAGTACTGGGAATCTTGCTAATGGGCCACTCAAGTGTCTCTGGAGAAGGCAGCCTTGCATATAGCTATGGTTCAGCATAGCGCTAGCCAGGTCGACTAAGAATAGTTTATTTACATCCCATACCCTTACTCAAGGATTGCTCTTCCTTCGTCCGGAATATTTTAGCACTGTTGCCATAAATAAGGGAAACCTGGCTGAAGAATCAAGGGAAAATAACTTTTTCAGCTTTGAAGTAGCATCTAAAGACACGGCTCCTCTGCCTGTCTTCTAAATGATGCCCACAGGGTCCGCCAGGGCCGTGTGCTACCCTCCAGGCTAACCCCGGGGCAGGGGACGGCCGAGGCTATTTCAGGAAAGGAGTTTACATTTGCTACTTGAAGCAGCATTGCCATCCACAAGGACTGCGAGTTACCAGTCAGTCTTGCCCTCAGGAAGGCGGAAACAGGCCAGACATTTAGGGAAAACACCTAAACTAAAACCTAAACCTGAAACCTAAATAGGAAGCCGGGCACTTCCCATTTCTGCATCCAGCCTGGTCAACAGAAATTCACCAGACAGCTAGTCTGGCCTTCATCTTACCCCCTGAAGAAATCTGCCTGCTCCAGTCTGCTTTAACTGAGCGCTGAGCAGTCATCAGCTTCCTGGAGGAGTTTTTGGGTGTCATTATTGTAAAATAAACATGCTCCCCTCAAAAAAACCAAACCCAATCCACAAATTTTCATTTATCTCCTGGAGAGGTTGCACGATTTGCCTACTTATTTGACAAGGCTAGGCCAAAATGTCTTTTCCCAACCAAAGTTTTAATGACAACAACGTTGTAATTAAAATGATGGGCAGTGAAGAGAAATTGTGTATTTGCTTTGGGGAGAAAAAAGGCAAAAATGAGAGATTTCGTAAAAAAGAAAACATTGCAGAAAGTTCAAATATTTAGTGTCATCTAATTGATGCCCTGCTGCATGGGAACCGGAGTTCGTGTACTTGCGCTCCCACTTTCTTGTCCAAGATGGCTCCACACATCAAGGCGCATCTCTCAGGATCCACTACAGTCTCCCCATCTCAGAGAAGAGAATGTGAACATGAGAACTAAAATAGACTCTAGGAAGGCACTGTGACAGCATAGCCAAATCAATGTGTTACTGTTTTGCATATGCTCTGTAGTTTAATGAAAAACAACATTTCCCAAAGCCAGAAGCCACTTCTCACAAAACGAGTCACTTAGACAATCTCAGTATTTTCTGTTGAAAAATACTTTCATCAGAAACGTTCAATGAGCCCTACGCTTCTGTATTTCTAGGCTGTGTCTTACCATTGAGCCAGAACAGAGTCAGCAGCCAGCAGCTCTTCCCCGAAGGCTAATGAGCTCTGCTTGGCCCACACCATCGCATTCTTCAGTCTTGGCTTTTATCGCAGCTGCCTCTTCTCGAGGAGCAACTCCAGTATGCTTCTTTCCCAACATGCCAAAACCGAACTTCTGGAGAGGAAAAGAGCACGTTCGGCTCCCTCTCTCCTTGTAGTCTCTCCTGCCATTTCACGAAGCTAAAGAGTAAAACATCTTTTCTTTACTAGCATCCTGACAAGGGAACGAGACCATTGCATTCCTGATGATTACAAGGTACGGAGCATGCAGCATGGTTCTTTCCAAACTCCACCCATGCCAGATACCAAAGTAACAGCGAGCCCTGTTCAAAACGCAGCTTGTGCATGCATGACTTCCAGACGACTCCTTGTAAGGCTTGGACTTGACACTTTGCTTTAAAAAAACTAAACCTAAAATATAAACAGTTGCCCCTTCTAGAGATCATGCACTTAAGAAAGCAAATCAAGATGGGCTCACAGTAAGACCAGCACCATATCTCCCTGGCCTTTCTTAATGAGGAGGTAAATAATTAACTATCCCCATTCTGTAAATGATCACCGTAGGTCATCTGAACTATTTAATGACAAAAACGAGGCAATTCAAACCTGTCAGAGCTATTGTCCTAGGCTCTTTACAGATGCTCATAGATGTCTTTGCATCACTTACACTGTTAATATTTTGATGTTTTCTTCACAAGCACAGTAAAAAATTTGTTGTTTTGGGGAAAACAGAAGCTGAGGTTCTGCAGAACAGGGTAGCCTCCTTCGAGAATGCTTACTGCACTGTACACTATGCGCTGTCTCACTTAGAGATCTGTCACTGGCATTTATAGCAGCTCAGTAAGGAGAGGGTCCTCAAAGACAAAAGGCAATAGGCTTGTCAGAAAACCTGCATTGCCATATGTTAAGGCTTTTGGTATTGTTTTTGGGTTTACGTCTATTTATTTACATTGACCTGTTGATTTTTAAAAGGCGGCACTAAACCAAAACAAATGCAGCTCATCCCCATTCTCACTGCCACCTGTAAGACCACACTCTAACGAAAAGTAACAACTGCAGCTGTATCTGAGAGCTTCAGGAAAATGGCACGGATAAAAAAAGGTCTAGCTTGGATCCTGACATGTTAGGGTATCTCATATAATTTATCACTGAACGCAACCATAGCAGCATTCAAAATCTGGTGCCAACTGAAGTAAGAGGAGGTAGAAGGAACGACAACTGTAGACGTGTGGCAGTGATCAATGAACCTGCCATTCTGTCTTGAAGACGTCACTCTTGATGAATCAAATGCTGTATGGGCAAAACTGACAAAAATGGGGTTTTCATTTAAATATAATAAAAACTTTGTTCACGGAGAAGGTCAGTTTACTATGCAATACCTATAAAGACACGCTTTTGAAAAGATGAATCTCTTTTTTTAAAGCATAACTTTGCCTACTGTATTTATCCTTTTAAAAATCTGCAATAAAGTATCAAAATGGTTGTCCTGTCCTGGAAAAAATGTTAACAAAATAATACAGCATCCAGTAAAATATCAAAACAGTAAAAAAATCCCTAAACCTAATACAAAAATAATAATAAAAATAACATGGCCAATTAAACACTTTGGTGGACATCACTGCAGAAAGTTTTATTTCCGCATGAATACTGCTTTTCTTTAAATTATAAATTACATTTCAAACTGAAAAGCCATTTGGAACCAAACCCACATCTGTTTATTTAAAAAAATGGGCAACAAGAGATATTCCAGCAATTTGTAAGTGCTATTCAAACATTTTTTAATTAATCAACAATTTCCAGTGCAAAATAACTAATTGCCAACAAAAGACAAGCCTTTCATCACGAAATTCCCAGCAAATGCTACTTCCTCTATCAAAAGATGCAGAACTGTGCATCAGCTCTTTCATATTTATAATCTCTTAGTTTTATCAGGTTATTTTTCAGTTCTCAGCTGGTTTACTTAATTACATCAGCCTCCAGCATTTCAGTTCTAAGAGTTCAAGTGGATCTTTTCCAACTCCCTGTGCTGTAGAGTGAAATGGGTTTTCCTGTATTGATCTTTCCTTTTTGGCACTTTGCTAAGGGAAAAAAAAGCAAACAAAACCAACTGCTCTTCTTAATTAGTGCAATTGTATTATATACCTCTTTTACAGCTTAGTTCTAAGAAGAGGCAAATTCAATTATTATTTTTTTTTTAATAAACAAAAATAATATTTATGCTAGTATATTGTATGGAAAGCCCGGGAAGCCAAAAATAAGACTGATGGCAGAGTAAAGGTTGACGGCAGTTCTAGAGCTTGCAAATGAAATGAAATGAATTGTTTTAAAATAAAAAAAAAAGGAAGGAATTACAGAGGCTTGAAAATCAAACCACATGATTGGATTTAGTTTGAGAATCAAGATACCTCATCACTGTTGGAACAACTGAAGTCAATTGGGAATGCTGCCACTAAACGGAACCAGAATTTTCTTCCGTACATGAGCACAAAATGGCAATTAGGACAAACTGGGGGACAATAGCATGTGTCCACTCATTTCAAACCAATTAGTCCAAAATACACGATCATCTACTTGTGCAGTTACTTGTCTGTGTCCGTGTGCATATCCATGTACGTAATGCAGTAAGAAATGTGTTTTAAATCTTACAAGTAGTGCTACATGGTCAAAAAAGTTAAGGAAGATTGCAACTTTAAAAAGACGGCACAATTATTCTATCGATATTTGCTTTTCTTGATTTTTGGCAAGAGGAACAATGCATTAATACAATCTCAAATTTAACTTTTCACTTAATTTACCTGGATTTTTACTAAAACCTCAACAAAACCAAAAGGACATTAGCATTTACATTTTTCATCGGTGCTTCACATGCAGAGAGTACTGAGGTGAAAGGAATATGATGGGATGAGTTCCTGAACAGAACTGGTTGTACCTGTTTCATTTTCTTTCTGCGACCGCAGACATGAGTAAAATAACACAGCTGAACCTTTAGAATTAGTATCTCCCAAGTTTTTAGAATAAAGCACCTTCTTTTTCAGCTGTCAACAATTTCTCTGCCACTTAACAGTGAAGATCCACTAAAACTTCAGCGTGAGGTATCTGAGTTCCAAGCTTGCCCGTAAGAATGGACACAGACACCCAACTGTTATGAGACAGGCCAAGGTCCAGTAGATAAAACATTTGCCTTTGAGGTGACACCATGCAGCTGGGACAGAAAAGGAGCTTCCAGAAACCTCCCTAAGGCACCGAGCCACCTGCTGCACGGGCAGCAGGGGTTAGCAGGCATGATGCCCATTTTACATGAGGCAACACCATAGCAAGGAACACAAGAGTGATGGGCCTGGAAGGGCAAGTAAGAGACAGCTTGAAGGCTTTGTCCAAAAGACGAAATACCTGAATAAGGCTTTTTAGGTTATTTCTGATTTTTGTCCTGCAACTTTGCCGTTTAAATTGGTGCAACTCTGGTAGCAGGGGCCAAAATCCTGATTTTTCCCAATACATGTGAGCATTTTAACTAGGCCTCAGAGTCAGGTTGTGTATTGCTTGTGTGCCTTGATTTTGAAGAGCGAGGCAAGGATAAAACATCCATGTGTGGCTTTTACCATGTTCCTTACATAAACTACTTCCTATACCACCTTAAGGGTGAACCCTTATTTTAAAAACCACACCACTATCACCTTACAGGTTGCAACGGTGTTAGGGCCAGCTACAGCAGTAGGTTTCTCTGCTACCCAACGCGTTATGGACAGCCATGGCAGAGGTGTCGCATAAACACCACGAGACCACGGAGGTGACACGCAGTAAGCGTAAAGGGGTTGGAGATCTTTTCACACCCGTAACCCCGTGTTTAGTCCCTTTGGCCCAGAGCAGCGGGGCGCAGGAAATGCTCTCCAGGCAAGGGGCAGCAACACAGACACGGCAGCGACGCCGTGCAGAAAGGCCTGTTTGTCCACATACCGGTAGGTTTGTGTGTTACTCCTTCTCTCCCACAAGGCCCCGATATTCACTAAAACCCATGTTTCAATTCCATGTAATTTTGAATTTCATGCTATTTTAGTAGCTATTTAGGACGGCTTGACGCAGGTGCAGTTAGAGGAAGACTAAATGTGAAAGCTGTTCTGGTACTACTGTCTCATGAGAACAACTATAACTTGCAGGACAAAACCAACCCTTACACTTAGCAAAGCTCTACGTATAACACGATATAAAACAACAGGAGTCTGCCCTGGGCTAAAAAATGACATTTTTTTAGCCTTGCAGGCTGGCCCCACATGGCTGCAGGGCCTAGAAGTAGCGGTCAGAAGCACCAGCGTTGTTCATCACACACGGGAAGAGGACAGGCACGTCCCTGACCCCTCACAAGTTGGGGCCGGGTGGCTGCCCAGCGAGCGAGAGCCACACTAAGGATCTGTGACGGTCTAGAGACCAGCCAGGAGCCGCAGCAGCCAGGCTAGTTCACGTCTGGATGGCCTCAGGCAAAGGGAATGTGCAGCGATGTCATTAAGGGGGTGGGTTTTTATTAGTTTCTGCTAATAAGCTTAGCAGATGTTACTGGGAACAGTTTGATGTTATTTTTCCATCATTTATAACTTTATTTTTAATTTTTCCCTCAGAGCAAGCAAAGGCAGTAGATCTTACCACATATTTCAACCTTAACTTGTTTTCCCTGTAGTATTGTTAAAAATGTAGCTGAGGATTTTCTTTATTTTTATTATTATTGTTATTGTACAAAGGGAAAAAGTATTTTTCCCATTTGCCTATAATTCCAAAATAGCTGAAAGGATTATACTCTGCGTTAAGGAGGAAAAATACTTTGCAGACTCACAACACGGAAAATTTCACCCTCCAAAACAAAGTATTTTGTAAATTTTAGAATATGTGAAAACAAATAATTATTTGGAAACTATTTCAAACTTTTATTACGGCAGATCCTATTATAAACTATTTATAAAGATATTAACTATGGCTATAAATACTTAATGTTTTCTCTGGAATAATCCTAAGAGAATGTCAATGTTAAATGCTGTAAGGACAAAGATTATATAGGATAGCGCAATGGAACAACAGAAAAATAAATACACAAATTCAGACATTTCCATGCTGTGTATTTCTACCTCCAACATTTAGCTCTTAGTGGAAACCTGCTGGCCTTTTTTTTTTTTTTAAACATAAGCTTCATTCGGTTTACTCCTGGTTTATATTGGTTTGAGCTCTGGAGAAGGGTCACTAAACGCCTCCATTTTTATGGAAGTTATATTACTGCTTTTCTTATTGGAAGGTGGAGGGGAAAAGGCAGGACGGAGAGACATAATTTGCTTTCAAAGGATGCCTGCAGAAACTTCTACGCAATCACTGGAGTAAAAGCTTATTTCCAAGTTACTTTTCTGCATTCACATCGCTAAATATTTCATAGAGAAACTTCCCGTAAAAATCAATACAAAGAATTAAGACTGAGAAATTTCCGTCTTATGAAAACCACCTCAAGCGCCAACTTCAGATACTGTTTTTTTCTTTATTTCTTTTAACTTTTCCTTTGTATGCTCTAAATCCGGACTGCAAATAGCAAAGAAAAATTCACACACAGCATATCCAGTAGTACAGTCCAAGTTGTACAACACTATCCCACATGCTGTCTTTTCATCCATGCTCCTTCTTTGCACGGTATAATTGGCCACCAGGGGTGGGGCAGGCTCTCTGTCATTTCAGGTTTTCCTGGCTTTCTGTCTTACTGGTAAGACCAGTGGAATAGTTTGTGCTTCTCCTCTTTAGCTGGAGGGCATTTGACCGGTTTTACAAACGCATCACTGGCCATGTACAGAGGTACCAACTGTATAAAGTTTTTTTCCCCTTCCCATCCCAGTCTTCTATCAACTTTTGGTACATTTCAATATGGTATTTTGCTGTTTCTTCCAGTCTAGGGATAGCAGGAGACTTAAGCAGCAGCACTTTGTAAGGTTTGTGTATTCAGATAGTATTTTTAGAGTGACTTGCCAGTACTCACTAGGGTTTTTTTTTCCATTTGTCGATGGGTGAAGAATGTACAACACAGAAAGATAAACAGCCACATTTCTGGTGGCAGCATCATTAAGTTCTACACAGCCCTAATATAAATAGCAAAGTGTATAGATTAAAAGGCAACACTACGAGGAAAGCTTTTTAACCTACTTTTTTAAAAAGCTAAACAGCCTAGAAACTAAGATGAACTCAAAAATCCTTGGGGAGCCAGAGACAGACATGACATAATCTAAGTTTTTCATAAAAAAAATTCAGCTGAATACTTATCAGGAAGGATTTTAATATATTATGACACAGTTATTAGTTAGCTCAGATTAAATAAAAAAGCACTCCGCTGCTTTAAAAGATAAAGATATAGAGAACTGAAGCCTTAAATCCATACATACAGGGTTTGAGAAGCTTTTAAAGGTTTTAATCCCTAGACAAGAACTGTTTTGTCAGAGAATAAAAAGGTTCTAAGTTTTTGGCCTTCCCTCCAAGAAGAACTCTAGGGAAGTTAGAGGTGATCAGAAGTGTTAAAGTAGATGTCAGTCATTTGTTTGCTATTACAAAAACACTATAAAAGCCACTGAACACCAGTAGAATTTTGGGTGCCTAAAGGCTTGAGGGTCACAGGCCGTAAAGGGCCCTCGGGAGGTCTCTAGTCCAACCCCCTGCCCAAAGCCGGGCAGCTCTGGGATCAGACCAGGCTGCTCAGGGCTTGGACCAGCCAGAGCTTGAAATCCTGCAAGGACAGAGGTGGCACAGCCTCCCCGGCCAACCTGCTCCCCTGCCTCACTCTCCATGGGAACACACGGGAAAAAATTTTCTCCTTATACCCAGCCTGAACCTGTTGCAACTTGCACCTCGTCTCTCACCCTCCCGCCCTGCGCCGCTGCGAGGAGCTCAGCTCCGTCTCCTCAGTGATCCCTTGTAGGTGCTGGGGGGCTGTTAGGTACCCCCAAAGCCGTCCCTTCTCTAGGCTGTCCCATCTCCCCCAGCCCCTCCTCACAGGGCAAGTGCTCCAGCCCCACCGCCTTGGGGTCCTCCCAAGATCCCTCCAGTTTGTCCCCATCTTTCCTGTGTCAGGTCCCAAAACTGGATGCAGTATCTAGATGGGGTCTGACGAGTGCCGTAGAGAGGGGGTCAATCCCTTGGTTGACTGGCTGCGCTCCCACTCGTACAGCCCAGATTATTTGTTTCTTCTAGTGCAGACAAAGAGAAATTACACTAGTGTTACAAAGACGCAAAACCTCCACATGGCTTTGAAATGAACACCAGGACCAGTGTTAACTGAAAGGAAGTAATTTTTCCAAATTGAACAGTCCCACTCAATTGTCCTCTTTACTAATTTTATTTGGAAAAAGAATTATTTGGAAAAGACATGCAGGAAGGTAGATGGGGTAACACCCCATACCATCATGCCTACTGGATCTTCTAAGGATACTGTAACCAAGCAAGTATTTTAGTCATCCAGCTCCTGGAACATAATTCTCAAAGGCTAGTTAGCTATGAAATCCCCTCCACAAGGAATGGGGAAAGTTATGTGCCTGTTTCAAAGATTTATGTGTTTCCCTGTAGCTGTGGATTAGACACTTGTCTGAGACTGGGATTCACTGCTTCAAATTTCCCCTCCAAATCTAGGCTCCCATTTGCATCTTTGGCTGTAGAGAACTGACTCAGTATTTTTATTTGGAAAAAAAAAAAAAGGAGAAAGGTGGCAGTGGAAGTGGTATAAGAGATTTAAGAGACTGAAGATTAAAATATTCGCTTAAGAATTAGCAGGTTCAAACTCGCATTTTCCAGCTCCCATAAGAGCACACTTCACACCTGGTTACAGGTTATTGAAAGGAAAACTCTGTGGAGCAAAGATTGTGAGACTCACAAGCCAGAAGGATGGGGGAAAGAAACAAAGATCTATAACCCCTCTTAATGATCCCTTGCTTATTGCAGGTACCTTGCAGCTGAGTCATGAAACACATGTGTTTCGATTTTTTCAGCATCAATGAAAAATATGCATAGTAAGTATGAGGATTCCTGTACTGTTTACTCAAAGATGGATTTTCACTAATTTTTTCACTCTTCACCACTATTTTTTTACATATGTTTTACATTTCCTTATTAAGGGAAGATAATTTTTGTCTCTTATTTCTACAGAAACTCAAGAGCCTTTGTAGTTATTATGCAAGAGGCAGACATCAACACCTATATTTAAGTATGACACATTATAAGCTTATATTATCACTTATAATTTGACTCCATTTTAACTATTTAGACTGTAAAGCTCCACAGTGAGTGTTTGCCTGAGGCAAAATGTTTTTCTGGAAGACATAAGCAAAAATAGTTCAGTCGTTTCAGAGTGAAGGTGGGGAAAACCCAGTTTTGCTGGTATTTATCCAGCTGTTTTAATGAGAACCTCTAGTGCTTTCACACTTCGGAGCAGGGACTTCAGTGCACCCTCAGCAAGTTCGCTGATGACACCAAGCTGAGTGGTGTGGCTGACACACCTGAGGGACGGGATGCCATC
>JAVKLA010000057.1:16033100-16063890 GCA_034782735.1 Sagittarius serpentarius | reverse complement strand
TCCGGGGAGACCTTATTGCAGCCTTCCAATACCTAAAGGGAGCCTATAAGAAAGATGGGGAAAAGCTTTTTAGCAAGGCCTGTAGTGATAGTACTAGGGGAAATGGCTTTAAACTAAAAGAGGGCAGATTTAGACTACATATAAGGAAAAGATCTTTTACAATGAGGTGGTGAAACACTGGCATAGGTTGCCCAGAGAGGTGCTAGAAGCCCCAAACCTGGGAACATCCAAGGCCAGGCTGGACAGGGCTCTGAGCAACCTGATCCAGTTGAAGGTGTCCCTGCTCACCGCGGGGGGGTTGGACTTGATGACCCTTGATGGTCCCTTCCAGCCCAAGCCGTTCTATGATTCTATGACTTGACATTTGGCAGAGCAGTTGCTCTCATTGCAGTGTGTCTTTTGTGTCACAGTGAAAATCCACACAAATGTGACTAAAATAAAACCTCCTGAAAATACGACTTGTATACGCTCTGCACAGGTTTGTTAGAGGCCGGTAACTGAATTATCAAAATATTTCCTTGTAGTAACTTTGCTTCCTACTCAGGCGACAGGAGCTCAGAGTCTTTTTACACAAGGGAAAGCAGACACATGCTGCTGCAGAAGAAAGGGTGAGGGACCGGACAGGGACTGGGAAAGGTGAAGGGCATCATGGCTACAAGCTGATGGACCACTGAGTTGGTAGACTCAGGTGTCTCATCTCTCTCCAGATAGCAGAGAATACTCTTTCTTCCCAACAAGTATTTCAGAGGAAAAATTATTATAGCCAAAATATAACAATGATTTTGAAACTTCTCTGCTGTCCTTCACACTAATTTTTATAGTACTTTATTCCTGCACAAATAGACCATGTGATTTAAATGCCTTGTAGCTGTATTTATTAACATCTTACTTTTATTATTTTTATGAGTTAAGGATTTTTTCCCCAAGCATTCAATTATGAGACTTAGCTAGTTTAGGGAACTATTTTAAAAAAATATTTCAAAAGTATAATTTTTTTTCAACAGAAAGTAGATTTTTCTTTCCCTCTCCCATTTTTTTTTTCTCAGTTAAGAATAGGCTTAAATAGCATACCTGTTTGCTTACAAGGACCTGTATTTTACTTTGGTCAAATTTAATTTGAAAATTGCAGAAATTTTTAGCTCTTAGTAAACGGCTAATATTTAGTCAACTCCTTTCAAGATCAGAAATGCATACAAACACACACTGCTCGATGCATGCTCATTCTCAGGGACTGGATTCAAAGATGGAAAAGCAACAAAACTTTTTCTTGTCAATGCCACTTTTAAAAAGCTGGGTTTTGAGGAGGTACATTTTTATGTCTTTTCAGCTGTCACTGAGCAATATTTTGGTACTATAAACTACACAAAAGGCGATCAAATAAAATGCATCGGTGAAGAGCCATCGCTTAAATTTTTATTCACTACCAACTTGTACGGAGTGAGAAAAGGGATATTCTAAACCCTTCTATCTGCAAAGGAATCAAAGATTTACTCATAAGATTTTCACAATGATGCAAAAAAATTATTCCTTTCTCTTCTTTATTAATAGATGCCTTAAAATTTAACCTGATGATTAAGAATGCTTACAACCCTCCAGGTCCAAAAGACATTTCCCCCCCCCAAAATTATACTGATGCAGATGATCCTCCTTCCAGTCAAATATCTTGTGAAAGAAAGCTTAAAGAGAGGAAAAGGTTTGACCAGTTCTACATTTCACACTAATACAACACCGTTACCCGATATGGTAGTAGATTTTTATTCTCTTTAAGGAAAGGAAAAAAAAATACTACCGAAGATATTTTGTAATATCTAACTTTTTAGCTGCTAGTACTTTAAATCCAGATCTATGTGCAAGTCTTCCACAATTACTAAAAATTGTAAAATCCTGTATTAAATGAACCCCTTAAAATTGTTTTACTTTATGTGGGCTAACCAGTAAGAAGATAATAGTATGTCTCTTCTTTTTTTAACTTAAACTCTCAGTTTTCTGAGGTTTAAGACCCAACATAGGCACACCCATACAGCACTTATCATACGCCCAGAATCAAGCAACTTAGATTTTTTTCGGGGGGAGGGGTAATAATTTAGGCACATCTCACTGACAAAGAAAAGCAGTTATTATTAGTAATAAAATTTGCATTCTTTTTTGAAGGATTACAATATGAAAAGCAGGAAAATAAATTAAACCACAATATGAGGTGTTTTTATACAATCAGTAATGATAATAGCAGTCTAAGAAAAGCACAGTTTTACGCACACGTGAATGTCAATTCTCACATAAAGAGATGGATATCCTACCTCAGGAGTTAACAGCGTCACCATTAATGACTTTTTATTGCTCTGTATTCTCAAAGTGCTCTTAAAACATTAACTAATACATCTTAGATGTTTCTGTGTAAGTTTTGGTGTTACACAGAGCTTCTCAGGCTCTCAGTAGATGTCAGCAATGGTTTAACCATTATGGTCATAAGTCACCACATCCATTCTCTTCCAAAGTGAAGGACCACAGCGCATCTGTGACGAACATAAATCTAAAGCACGTGTTCCACGAATTCACATCTCTGACCTCTCTGATCATTTCAACTCCTAGTAACAAGCACAAAATCATTTCTACTGTTTCTCAAAAAGCAAAGCTAACCACAGTCTTTCTAGTTCCACCTCCAGTTATACCATAACATAACCTGCCAGTAACGTTACTGTGTAGGAATGGCTCTTAAGAGACTTTGAGTAATCCTTCTGACATAACGTATTAAAAAAAGATCAGAAACATTCACCCATGTGTCAGCTGTTTGCTTGCCCCCCCGCTCCTGCTTTAACCTAGCCTGCAGCTCTCACTGACGCTGCCTGCCATCACAGCAGCAGCAACCAGCAGAGCTGCACCCATCCTCACCAGTGAACTTCCACAAAGCACCTCTTACTGAGCGCAGGGGGTGGCTGACATGCGCTGGGTGAAGGTTCAAGCGCTACATCATCTCCAGACGACTGATCTCTCAACTGAGTTGAGTATTTTTGACTATAAAAATCAAGGAGAGGCGGAGGAAAGAGAAGCCTGGGGACAAGAAGGCAAATAAATTCCTACCAGAGTGGAGGTAGAAGTAAATAATAAATAAACCGCTGACTTAAAAATAATTCTAATGAATCAAACAGTCCTGTGAATGCAAGCGCAGTGTTGTTACTTTATCACTGAATATGGTCCAGTTCCTTATATTAAATTTGTAAAATATTCTGTAAGACGAACAGTCACTAAGATGTAACGGATATCTATTAATACTGAATGAAACCCTTAAATTGTTTTACCTCATGTGAGCTAACCAGTGAGAAAGTAATAGCATGTCTCAAAATGTCAACTCTTATAATCACTTTTCTAACTAAATACTCCATTGAAGCAGCTTTATTTTTACATCGGGGCAATTGGTTTATCTGAAGTAAAATGCACAACTTCTATTTAAATTTTTTAAAATGATCCTTTTTGCTTATAAGGACACTTCTATTTAAATTTTGTGCTCACGTGAAGTCATTTAAAAAGAAGTTGCTAGAGTGCCTATGAGATGAAGCTGAAGGGGTAAACCATTTACACTCGATGTCTACAATCACTAATCCATAGGACACAGAACCATGGAACACACAGATTACCATAGAGACATAGCACCTCATCAAGTCACCTTACAGTGGGTGATTTTTAAATTAAAGTTGCAAAGGCTACTGACTGATACGGCTTCTCCTGCCACCAACTGCCGGAGCAGTCACCTTTTCTTCAGCAGAGGCAAACCCACTCCCCGAACTTCTCTCTGGAACCAGCCAGCTGAGCCAGAGAACAGGCGTCATGAACTTTCGCATGTGCAAGGTCTGAGCAGAGTTTGAACTGTGGGGCTTAAACTCAGAGGACTGGTAGCAAATTGCAGGTGAGAGAGCTGATGGGGAGGGCCGCATACTGTATCTGGGGCCGCGGAAGAAAAGCTTCAACGAAAGGGCAGCGACGCACGCCCAGTGAGGAAGGCGGAGGCTGCCAAGCTGCGGGAAGCAGCCCACTGAGAGCCGGGATGGGCGAGAGTGGCAGCTGAAGTGAGGCTCCATTCCGAGAGCAAAGAAATGGTTTCCTATTTTATTCCTGCTGTTTAATTTCAGCCTCTAATGGCATTTAGGAAACACTATTTACTTTGATTACAGGTGAGGCTGTAAAACAGAGAAGTTGCACAACTGCTTCTGCCTCAAGTCTGTATTCCAAAGATTTCACAACTCCTGAAACACCCACACCGCATTCTTCCACTGAAACCACTCAGTGGTGCTCAAAAAACCTGGGAAAAAAGCCAACCTTAACTTCCCCCTCCCCCTAAGATCACACATGAAAAAAGACTTGTATTCAGCAAGTGGAATAAATGGGTTTCATACTAGTGGAACTGGTGACTGTAACTATACCTCTAACATAAAATTACATTTTTGTCATTTCAAGAAATCATCCATATTCTTTAGGTATAAGCAGGATAGTTGCACATGCCATTTTCAGAAGGGATTACTCACAGAGGAATGGAAAACTATATTGTAAGTAAATATTCCCAAGACATAATCTAAAATATTACTAATATTAGATGTGAATACACTATTCTGAAGACTTTGTCTTCATTCAGATGTAAGACGACACTATTTGCGCAAAGAAAGAATACAGTCTTGCACACTGAATACTCCTGCACCTCTGGAAACACAGGCAAAAAGTTCCCCATGGTAACGAGTATATATCCCCTATGTTCTTCTTCCATGTTTGAAAGAAGTGTATCATTTCTCTTTATACAATTATAATATAAAAAACCACACAGGAGACCAAAGAGCTGTGAGTACATCTCTAATCTTTGTTAACTCAGAAATCAAACTCGCTCTAAAGTCTAAATTCCCCAGTTGTTCCTATTTCCCATATATCGGCTTAAATTTTGGCTGAATCTGGGGTAAGCTAACTGGCTGACCAACTCGGGTGGCGATGGTGAGGAACAGTTTACAGACAAAATGTGCTACTGCAGGCACAGGGGACACAATGGCATGGACCTGTCGAATCTCCGATCTGCATCCAAGTTCATCCGTAAGTGTGAAAGATAACACAGATGTAGTTAGTTTTTACTCATCTAATGTGGCACATCAGACTTTCTTACTTGTACACACCACAGGACTCACAGACTATTTAATAGAATAGCATCCAGGTCCATCACACTAATACTTTCTCTTCAATAGAAAATGGCAGTTTTTAAGTCACAAATGTATGGTGATAATTAGATGCTCAGTGTTAAACAAACCAGATCAGGGAGGTGGTTTACCACTATTCTCTTAATAGCACCTCTTAGGCTTCCTGACAGCATCTAAAATAGTGCCTGGGCTGCCTGACATGGCTGGAGAACCTCAATAGCTTTGCCTAGCATATCCATTAACAACAAAAACTGGGAGACAGACTTGTCACAGGTTATAGTGTTCCAGTTAAGGAATTCAACAGAAGTCATTTAGGTATGATACCTCATTAAAATTGTTCTCAAAAGCTGCTGTTGTGTTACCCGTGACACAGATATGCTTGTCAGAAAACCAGTCACAGATATTTCTATTTTTTTCTCCTGCATGGAAAGGCTGCAGTTGAATTTCACTGTTTATGGCTATTTCTGTTTGTTTAGAATCATTCTTTCTAGACTGAGCTTGGGGTGCGTGTGTGATAAAGATGTCTGGCCAATGTTACCTAGATTTAAGTTGTATGTCCTACACTCCTGCAGGTCAATTACAAAATTCCAGTCTTTATAAACCATCTTCACACAAGATCATAACATAAACCATCTGCAAGATGGCTGAATAAAGCTGGCATGTGGCAGAATGTAGTAACTTGTACGACAAATTTGATATAACTTCATTTAAAAAAATAAAAAAAAAAAACTTTCGCAAATTTAAAAACTTGTAAAAAATTTCTTTAGATGTGAGTTAAGTTCTACTATCACGCTCAGTCTGTTTCAGAAATACCAAACCTGAAATCTGAAAACATTAGGAAGAATCTTAACATTCCCACTGCCTGCACTGAACCACTGCAGTTCACACGGATTCCTCCAGGGCATTCAGAAATGGTGTGGTCCAAAGTCTCCTTGGGCGTTTCGTTCCATGAGATACCAGGCCATTCCCAAGGATGAAAAGGAGCCTGGTTACTTCGCAACATGCTTGACATTGTTTTGCCATTTCCTGAATAAGCATATCAGTCCTTGGCCACCACACAAATCATCTGGTCAGGACAGGCTATTTTTATAGTTCCCAGATGGTCTTTATGTACTTTCATGCATGACATGAGCTTCGCAGGATACAACCACTCTGGCGACCTTGCTACAAGTGAAACTGTTCTCTCCAAGCAAAGAAAGGTAGGGGCTGTGTCGTGCACATCGGTACATCTATTCATAGTTATGTCATGCTAGCTAAAGCACTGCATCATTTTATTTTCACAATGTACCTTGGCATTTGTCATTGGCAGGAGTTCAATTTGTGTAATAAAAAATATACTGTCTCCAGTTTCAGTTCATCCTAGTTATCTGCAGCTTCCAAAGGGAAATGTGACAAGCCATTTGCATTCAGGAGTTGATTGGTACTTCTGACCCCAGCTCCATATTTTGACAGGGAACACTCAGCAATATTACCCATTTCTGAAATTATATTGGAGATACTACTGATACTCAGCATTGCTGAATAAACTCTCCCAAAAGATTCCCTTGAGACTGTCTTCACATAGTCTTGGAACTACTAAGGAAAAAAATCCAGATTCAAGTATTTTGACCTCACCATTATTAAAACTATATGATTGAAACATAACAACCAACTACCTCTAGGAAACCCAACGGAAACCACGCCACAAATTACTTTCCTTTCTGAGGATAACCAGTTATTCATACAGATTGCTGCTTAACAAAATGGATAATTTACCACCTGTACAGCAATTCACATAAACGGTGTTAGTCTGTGTAATAAACTAAAAATTTTGATGCAGTCAAGATGCTCACAGCCTCTGAAGGCTCCTTCCACACTACTGAGACCCCAAAGCATAGCAAAGCATGACTCTTGTTTGTGAGACCACAGAGAAGGTGGAGCCCGTTGTACAGAAGTAGAGATGACTGTTTATCTGCCCAAGAGTATTAGTTATGGGGAAAGAATTTGAAAAGTGTCCCTGGTGCTTCAACTGCCCTTTTCGGCTCATTACTGTGTAGCTTTGGGCCATAACTGAAACCAAACTACGCATCAACAACGGGTATTGACACATGACAGAAAAGACTTGCAGACTTGGGCTTGTAACTAAGACAGCAAATAACAACTTCTGTATGGCAGCTATTCCAGGCACTCGCTAGACCGGTTTTCATATTCCGCTCCACTTCTGGGCACTACATCAACATACAACAACTTAAAGAAAAGTTGATGATGATGATGATGATGATGAATGGCATGTTGGTTTCAAACAGGTTTATGTATAGAAGATGAGAAACGTTTTATGGAGCTGCAAATATAACGAAAAAGTGACACTACACATAAAGCCACAGGACACACAACAATAAAGAAGCAATGTGCCTTTTTTCTCTCACTTGGAACAACTTTGTACAGTGTTACAGCAAAATTCACCAAGGAACTTTGTTTTCTCTCTCCATTAGGGACTCAAGGGAAAACTCTGCCCTGGGTATTTGAAGTTCAAATTACACCTTCCAGTATTAAGCTCCTTGGTCTATACCTTGACAGAGAATTGACATTTTCCTTCCTCATGTTCAAAATCCTCTACAGTTTTAAAAGCAAGTCTGGTACTCAATACAGTCACACATCAAACTGTCTGACCTCAAAACTAAGGAAAATAAATGCCCCTGAAACAACTGCAAGAAGAGATGCCACTCTTGGATAGCAGAATTGTGCCCATAAAGATGGGAACAGACTATTATTGGAACTGTAGACACATTTTTGTTTGGTTGGCTCAGCTATGGAAACCAGGGCTAAAGGCAGAACGAAGTATGTGCCCCAGACAGGTGTTCTGGGCGTACCCTGACTTGCAGCCTGGAAGGAGACATGGGTCTCGCGCCGGAGCTTCGCTCGTCCTCCTGAGCTCTCCCATGCTTTGGACAGAATTCTGGAGGGAAGGACCCCGGTGTGCAGGAGCAGCAGGAGCAGCAGGAGCAGGGCCCCCCCAGTCGCGGCTCACTAACTGCGGGAGCAGGCTGCTGCCCTGCAGTCGGGACAAGGTGCTGTGGCCGGCCTCCAGTCCATACCGGCATCCCGGGGCCCCTGGTCTCACCCCGCAGTTGTAAGTCTGAGTGATGCATTAGAGACTACCTTAGTATGAACAGCAGCAAGTGATAAAAACAAATGGATAAAACCCACGATGTCTGGCTCTGAAGTCTGGCTCCATCGCAGATTTGTTTTGTGACCCTCATTTACACCTGGAAGGGTGTGTTTTATCAGCTTCAGTCGGCGAGAGGTAAGGCGGCTTTGGTAGGCGAATGATGAAATGGAGGGATCATCTGGCAGCAGAAAAGACTCCTGCCACGGCGCTCTCCACTACAGCACCGGTCCTGCCACTGAAAGTGTCTCTGCACCAGTGTGAATGCAGTGCAGAGGCAGCAATGCAGGTGCAACTCGTGTCTTACAATTAAAGCAAAAAATTGTGTGCTATATTAAGAGACCTATGCACACACTGAATTATTTTTCTCTAGTTTACTAAAGAGAAAAATCCCTTTTTAGAAAGAATTTCCCTAGCGTTTTACAATCTCCCTTTAGTTATCAGCTTAAATAATATAGTTTGACCACCCCTACAAGTGAGTCAGATGGTAAATGGAGTTCATGGCAAATCCAGCCATTAATTACAAATTGTTAAAGTCTGTTTATATTAGCTTAAAAACACGTGTTAAAAAGACAAATATTTGTTTTCATATCCTACACAATCTCCCTTGCCTTAAAAGCTCGGAAATATCCCAAAATTTAGTTACAGCCACCTGCAACCATAGAGAAAAACAGTATTATGCAGAGATAAAATCCTGTGCTATTAAGTCTTATGTTTTGTCTTGTATAATCCCTAAGCCGTTTTTGTGCCAAAGAAAGAAAAATGCCTGTAGTACTGAAAATTAATACATTTATTTGGAATCACAACATGCTGGTGAGTAAAACCACCACTTGAACACTGAAATTAAGAGAAAATATTTCAAGCTTGCTCCATATTGTCCTAATGAAGTATATTTTATAATTCAAAATAATGAGAGAAACTAAGCAGTTTAGGCTGAAGACTGATTCCTGAAGATTACATTTGATTCTCAATTCCAACTCCGCAACCTTGGGAAATACAACTTAATCTTTTTACTTACAGCCCACTATGAAGTGCTTTACAATAGTTCACTTAGGATTCATCCACCCAACCAGTGTTTTATGATAATTAGCTGGACAAAATTTACAGAAAAAACGAAACACAACCCAAGATGATAATGCAAACCTTACCAAAGGATATAAACTACCACGTACCTTCACTTTAAAAATCCCCTTCAAGATACGTCATCATCACAATAGTAAAAAAAAACCTCAACCCTGACTTTGAGTTCAAGGTTGATTGAATTTTGTCACACTCCCAACCTTCCAGCTTCCTGTTAATTCAAATTATTAATTGGCAGATATCCAGAAAAGCAGAGGAGAGGAAATCTAATTTGTGCATGCACTTAGACAACTAAAAACTCCCTTTACAATTGCTTATCTCCACATTCCCTGTGTTCATCTTCCAGAAAAGCAACAGAATAAAAGCAGAACTACTTTCTTAGTGGAAGAGAAGGAAGCGCTGAAAGTATAACCCATTTTTCAGCAATTGTGGAAAACACGCATCCTTGCCTTTTTTGCTCCCCTCATTTTCATCATTGGTATTAGCAGCTATTTTGTAACAGCTGCACAATATGGCAAGTCCCTCTGACAGGAGATGCAAAGGCAAAGCCTCTTTCCCAAAGAACTTGCAGTTAAAGCTCTCGACTAAACCCACTGGAGTTATTAAAGGATGAGACTTTATGGCTCTCAAGTGAAGCAGGGGCATGACAGTGATCCTGCGGTACTTAGAGAACCTCATCGCTTGCAGGTCTAAGGGAGGCACAGTTTACCAGGCAGAAGAGGAGGAGGGGTGCAGGGGTCTACATGCAAGTGCACAAAAAACTGGATTTCTCCATGGTCTCAGCTCACTCTTTCTTACGTCACCTCCCATGATTATTTTTGTCTTTTATCGTTTCTTTGTTATGCTTTTAGAATTTCCCTATTTCCCCTCAGGGTTTGGGGTATTCAGAATGAAGGTTATCTTTACGCTGGGGTGGCTGAAACTTTGCAGTTTTCTATTTCCAAGACACAGTTGACTAAACTTGGCAACACTTACTGTATCTGCTGAAATCAACACCTGACTTCCTCTATACCAAGCAGCATTAATTAGATAACTGACGTTAAAAAAAGAAAAAAAGAAAGATGATGATCACTGTCATCTGCCTTGTTTTGATATCAGTCACTTTTTACTGCTACCATTAGAAAAGTGAATGGTTAAATCTGGAAATACTTGTAGCATAGAAAATACACAAAAATTCAAACTCAATTGTGCCAGGTTATGTAGGCAGTAGAAGGGCTGCAGCTAAAAGTAGTACCTAGAATCATAGAATCATTTAGGTTGGGAAAAAACTTCAGGATCGAGTCCACTGGTGGAGTTGTATTCATATGCCCTGCAATTTGTTCCTTACTGAAACCCCTATGAACGCCTGACGGCCGAAAACAGAAAGCCTGGGACGCTCCAGCTGCGGCCGGCAGGTGACCCCGGGAGGCTGCGGGCCACTTACGGAGCAGGCGAACTCCATCGTGGGAGCTCAGCCGCCGTCGGGCAGATTTAATACAGCACCCCGGTCTCGATGGCAAGGTTTTGCACTTCTTGCTGTATGGCCTGCAAAGCCTTTGGAACAAATGGCATTACAAACTTGGGATTTTATTTTGCTTTTCATGCTACTATTCCCAAAGTCTATGGGAGTAAAATTGACTTTGGGAAACCAAAAGTCAACCTTCCGATTTTTTTTTTTTTTATCTTGCACATCACTGCTAATAAGAAGTTGTCTCAAAGCGAAATCAGCTCAGATCTTTAGGGCAATACCCCCAATAAACCCTTTTTGTGGTATTGTTGCCATAGATACGAACAGCTGTATCTGACCAAAACGTCTTCAGCCATTCCACTGTTGCACAGGGAGGGCAAGTTACACCTGACTGTCTTTCATCAGTATGGACTCCAGCTAATAGTCAAAAATGCAGTAAACACTCACTTGTTACCATGCGCAACAGCACTAGTTCTCAGCGTTTGGCGAAGATACTCATACATGACAGACACCCAAGCTACAAGCTATGCTGTTACTTTCCAGAACCTGCACGCAAATTAGAAGGTATAATTTAGCCTTTAGCATAATCAAATACCCTTTAAACACGAGGGGAGTAACAGTTTATTTCAGTAGGTTCAATACTCAATTCAAACATTTCAAAAGATGGTGCACTGTTAAGCAGAGCACAGAGAAACTAATTTTTCAATTGCTCCCCCGCCCCCCCCGAATCGTTACATATTTGGAAATACTTTACCTGTTCTGCCAATTCCAAGAGGTAAATAATTTCAGTTGTTTAAACTGACTTGGAAAAAAGATGCACCCTGTCATCCAGTCACATCTGCACTGCATACAGTAAGTCACCACATCTTGTTTTTAAGTCTTGACCACATCCTTTTACCTCTGTTTCAGCTTGGTGGGCCTAATTTAAGTAGTGGTTTACTAATTAGATGAAAAAGCACTAAAAATGCCTGCAAAACCAATCAGGAATCAGGTCCCAGTGGGTACTTCACCTTCAGTGGGCTAATTTCCTTAGTTGCCAGATCAAAGGTACTGCAGATGGCATGGATGCAAACAGCAGAATTCAAACTTGAGGATTATAGACAATCAAATGCTGCTGATGAGCAAACCAAACCTAGTAATTATAGCTTTTATAAAATGCATAGGAAGTAAGAGGTTCATAAGAATTCTACTGATAGCCTAGTTCCTTTTTGCTCCCAGGTCTATTTACTTAACATTTACTGTACCAATCAGGTATAATACAAATGGGGATGTGGGGAGCATACCATCAACCGGTTTTATTCCACTACTGGACTGAAAAGCCTGCTAATTATGTGAGATTATACACCATCCACAAGGAAACCACTGCTGTTTTCAACTGCTAAACTGAAATTACTAGGGAAAAAACTCACTGTGCTTTTAAAGCAATGACCAAATAACTTTTTATATATTGTCTATGATCCAGAAGGAGGTAATTTCTAAGGGCAGAATGTTAATTTTTATGTGCTATATCAGTTAAAAACTCTGCATGCTAATGGAAAGTTATTCTGTGTTGCTCAAAACAAAACTAAGAGTGTGGAAATTAATAGAACTATTCAGATGACAAGATACAGTATACAATAAATTGTCATTGTTTTACCTTTTTTTTATGCCCAGTCTTAAGGCTAAGATAATACAAAATATAGTAGTAGGAAAATGTGATCACAGATGCATTAATTTATCTGTTTTATCAATTCAGTTCTAGTTTAAAGCAGTTTAAATAAGCTTTGATAATGGAAGGTGATGGAACCAGATCAAATGGTGCAAGTGATTTGATTAGCTCCATGCTAACCATAATGGGTAGATTTAATTTAGAACAGAGCGATCATGTCTGACTGTGGTAAACAGCTCAGCATCTGCCTTCCAAGGTAACACCTTTATAGAAGAGAGACTGAGATCTGCTGTCTTTGCAAAGTTTTTAGCTAAATCCCCCTTTTCAAGCTTCTGGTATCTTCTCAAGACGAACAACTGCAGTAAAGAGAATGATGCAAGTTACTAGAACACCAAGAAACCACTTGATGAGTAAAATCTGCTGTGTAAACTCTCTCCAAATCTACTGAAAAGCGTAATTAAAATTATGTAAACAAGCCCTGGGCTGAGTTTAGCGGTCAAGCAGAGTAACTGGCACAAAGCCACAGCAAAAACCATATACCTAAAAGATTTCATCAACATATCAACTCCAGTAGTAACGAACATGCCACAGTATCAAACCTTGTATTTCCTCCATCCCTGTAAAAACAAGGCCACTCCTATTTTGCGCTCTCTTTCAAAGGGACACGCAATTCTTCCGCTGCATAGCAACAACAGTTTAAATCAATACAAATGCAATCTCATTTGTCTCCAATATATTTGTGTCAAAATTTTAGGAACACAAAACATAACATAATAATGCAAACCATTACCTAGCAATGAGTTCTCAATATTCGCTCTCCTGTGAAATCCTAAACCAAAAGCGACTTAAGAGTCAAGAGAAGAACATATGCAAAGAGGCTAGACTTCAAAAAACCTCCAGCAAAGTTAATATACTCTTTACTCACAGTGCTGTATGCAAGGCGAGAGCAGGTATTGATTACAGGACGGGCGACCGCAGTAAGAAGAGACAGCTCTGAGAGACATGGCACAGTGAAAGCTTTGGGGAATGACTGAAATAAGCACCGCAAGAGACATGGAAATTCTATGTAAGGAGATTTTGTAAATTCTCAACACATTGACATTGATGGAAAGGTTAATATAAAGAAAGTTGGTTAGTTTATAGGAGAAAAAAAAAAAGGAAAACAGCTGGCAAATCTGTATTCATACCTACCACAAAACTGGTAATAGGCAGTAACAACAGGCTTAATCTATCTCAGATAGGTCCCATGTTTTCCCTCATTTTTTGATTTTGGCCGCACTAGCTAATCAAGCATCTATGGAGTGGAGAAACTCAGAGGACCCCTGGGCTCCAGCCTTCCAGCTGGGGTTGTCAGACCATTCTTTGCTCCCGTTCCACTCAACCTCCCCGACCCAACTGCTTCTACTGAACCCCTTCCTCACCCCTCGGAGCACAGTCTTCAGATCAGTGTCACCACGGACAGCTTTGCTTTCTTGACTTTTGCTGCTCTGGCCTTGGGTTATTTTATGTAAAACTGATATTGTGCTTGTTACTTTTTTTTTAATAATCTTTGCATAATTTTAGAATTAGGGCTTACCTAATTAAGGGCTTACCCTTAAGCAGATCATTTGCAAAGATCTATCAGAATCTAGAAAGAAATCGAATGCATACATAAAAAGGGATAACAGCTTCTCCAGTTTACCACTAAACAGAGATTTTTCAACACAAATTGTTTAAAACAGAATCATCCCACTATGATTAATAGTTTGACGTAAAGCTAGATTTGTTTAAAAGAAGGAAATGAACAAAAATACTGGAATGATACTGTATATAATCTGGAAAGGTTTGAAGCAATGTTTTGGGAAAACATGGCTGGCAAGACCTCCTGGCATATCAGACACCAAGTTTAGCCTTAGTCGTATTTTATGACAGCTGAACTTTTGGCTCAAAAAATAAAGAATTTGCAAAAAAATCATTAAACTGGCAGTGTAAAATGAGGTTATTGTGCTAAAACCTAAAGTAATGTATTTTTAAAACATGGGATTAATTCACATTTGAGGTCAAATCTTGAAGCAAATTCAAGTCAAATCTGGAAGCCTCAAATGACCAAAGATATTTAATATCTGTATTCATGGAAAGGAATCACGTAAGTAACAAGGAGACATGGTTTAGTTTAAGGCCAAATTACAATGTTTATTCAAAAAGCTGCAATACACCCTTCTTTTGTGCCTGTAAAAGGATTATTGTTTATGCATGACGATGCTCAATTTTTAATATAGAGGAAAAGACTCATCTCAATGTCAAAATGCATTCATGTCAAATCTTTTCTGGAACAACATTTGTAACTTGAAAGCTCAAAGGACAAATAAGCATATTTTCTGCATGTCATTTCTCTACAGACAGAAGAAGATATTTTAACATTAAGCAAGTCTTTAACATTGAACTTATTAATAATAAGGCAAGATGATTAACATGTTTAAAGTCTAGTTTGAGTTATACGGGCCATATGATTCCATTCCTGTATAACAGCCAGCAGCTACAGCTACACTTGAATTACACCAAGATTTCTTCAAACTGATTTTGTTTTGCTATCTGTGTTGAGCAGAAGAGGCAGAAAGAGCAGCAGCATCCTTAAGCTAAAATACCAGAAGCAGCATTTGCTCAGGATGTATTTACATACATCATTTTGAAGCGACTCCTTCCTATACCTTGATCTGGAACAGTATTTCTGAACTGCTAGTTCAGAATAGTAGGAATATTTCCTAAGACAGACTGCCGTTTTTCTGATCTTGTCAACTACACTTAATGGGACATATTCTGAACACGCGTTTTTAGATAAACCAGCTAGAACACAAGTTTGCTTTAATGTCTTTTGCAATTGCAAAAGGAAGAATTGGTTGGTAAAGGCAAAAGTATACTAAGAAGCTGTAAAATATTACTGTAAACAAACTGCAAGTTGATCTTTCACATATTATACATTTTTCATAATTACCTATCTAGACAAAAGTTATTAAATGTGTGATATACTATATATATTATTAAAAGTTCATAGACAATTAATATATAGTGTAAACAGTTCAGCATAAAAGTACTGTTTCATTTGCAGGCCAGTTCCAATTCTGTGTGGGAATCAGATACATGATGTAGCTAATCTATTAAAGGAGGCTCTCCAACAGTAACCTAAAGGGAAGCTTTAACTGTTTTTTTTCCCTAGTATCTTCTGTGAAGCTAACCTCAGGTTTTGCTTGGCACTTTGTATTTCAGCGAAGAGAGGAAATGCCTAGCCAGTGTCTTGGACTCACTGGAATCAGTAAGAAAAGCGTCAGTGGCCTCAGACCAGCTATTACTAATAAGGATGAATATAGATCACTACAGTACTAACTCTTTATAACATGGTATCGTTGCCTTTTGTTTATGAAGAAGTCTCTGAGTCAGACTGGCATCTCTTCTGTGTTGTGGAGAATCAAAAATATCTCACAGTTTTTAAATTAGTTTTACAATGCTGAATGTAATAATTCTTTAAACATATAAACTTAAAAAAAAAAAAGTGTTTTTTTTCTATTTTCTATCAAGGAATGTAAAAACAATTAAGATGAATCATTATACCCAGAGACCTGGATTATGGGGGAACTGAGTAGGGAGTAGAGAGAAATTATTCTACATTTCCTCGATCATACAATCATGCTATAGAAGAAGGCTCCTATGATTGATTATTCTGTTTATTAGAATTGGAAGCAGGCTAGATAAAAGGGAAATTAATTTGTGCATGTATCAGTTGAACTAAGCTTATTTAAACTGATTTAGGTTGATGATAAACACAATTCACATTACAGATATTCGGGATGCTTGCTAATTTATGTTGTAGCTCACAGAGTAACCAATAAAAAAAACGTTAACCATCTCACATAAAAATTACAAAACCACTTTGTTTTATTACAAAGGACAGATTTGTTTGGAAGAGCGTCTTTCCTGTTTCCCATGTATTTTCTGAGTGGGTAACAGCCATATTAACCCAAACTCCTGAATCATTTATTAGAAGACACAGCACTACACAACCCTGGGAAGCCTTCTCACGTGTGAAGGTCTGAATGCAATATGGATTACTCAAAGGGAATGGGCTTTGCCCAAGTCCATAAAAATACTATTTTGAGACACACTGCACAAACAGTTGCACCGGTGTAAAATCGGGTGCGCTGCAGCTGTTTGCCTCTGCTCCGTAACTGGAGTTTACCATCCCTCACAGCCAAACCAGAGCAAAAGACTTGTCTGATCTCTCCTTGCATTTTTTAAAGTTAGAACATCCCGGTATGTTTTAACAGACTTCAGCAAGAGCTGGCTGGAAACGGACTTTGTGCTGAGACAGTCAGGGACACTCAAGTGCACTGCTCTTTCGGTTCAGGTGCGGGCTCTGTAACAGCTTAAATCACCACAGCTTTTTCCGTGGTGATCATTCACTCCCCAACTACACCATTACAACAACTTCACAAAGTTGGTATAATGACATTTATGGAAGAAAAGCTTGGGCCAAGGTACTCCATTACAAAGGCAAGCGTGAACCTGTGACATTGGTGTGTAAGTAAAAAATGTAGTATCAGTGATGACATGCTTGTAATTCCATTTTGATTAATCATACCCGAAATCTCACCAGTTCACACCGAAGAACTACATCTTAACCCTCACTACTATAGATAAGCAAACTTTTGAGAAAAAAATAGTAATTTTATTTCTTTTCACTTACAGCATTCAAAGTGGAGATTAGACAGTAAAATATCATGTGAAAAAGCTCACACCCTACTTGAAGATGGAAATTCTTCTGAAATTAATTGGTGTTATTGGGCACAAATCTTTAGCGTGTACTATCTATATAATAGTATGATTACCCATGAATTATATTCATGTTCCATTAAATCAAAGCAGTACAGCTAGGAACAGCTCATACAAAAACGTAAATAGCAATACAGATCCTATACATCTCCAAGGCTTAATTTATAGAGAAACAACTTATTGAAAGAACAATTATATTACATGTTCTGTTTCTGTGTGGGACGACTGCATGAGACATCAGATATTCAGGAGTATGTTTCACAAGACTCCCTGTAGTAATTCCATTTCTACAGCATAATGTGGTAAAAGAATTCAGTTTAAAACAAGAGTGTCAAATGAACCAACCTTTAAAAATAAGAAAATCCTATTCTTCTTCAGGGGAAAACTGTCCTAATTCTGTCTGGGAAGCAGCAGATTTACTGCACATACATAGTCCCTCATTACGGGGAGTTTGCAGAAGACTCTACGTCTCTGCAATGTGCTACAGACACAGTGTTTGCGCGGTACACGTACAAGGACATACCCGAGTTTTCCAAGAGTGCCGCAGCCTAAGCTGAATTCACTGACCTGGGCAAACTTCTGCAGTTCTGCCCAGGTTAAGCAGACTTCAGATGGATGAAGAAGAACCGTCTGCCTGTGTGAAATCTCTGCTGAGCAAACTCACAGGAGCGGTTTCAGGCAACGCAGAGCTCTACTCTTACCCATCCTGTGGCAGGGCGGTATGCTTATGGAGGTATGCACCTTTCACTTTACTCTGGCACTCCAGGTAAGCTAAATATACTTATTAACAATTACAACAAAAATTGTCTTTCTCCACTCTGCGCATCTATTACTAGCACTTTGAAGTTACTGGCATGGTTAATGTGGTATCCTAATGTGCTCTACAAACAAAGGGCATAGAGTACAGGATTGTCACAGCCCAGTCCTAAAAGGTCTAAGTTATGCCTTAAATAATCACCAGCTTAGTTAAAAAATCAAAGGATAATGCATTTTACCATCTAACTTTGGAATGCCAGCATCCTCAAGCCTCTCTTCACTATCATCAAAAACCTTCCTTGGAACCTTAGCTATGTTAAAGAAAAAAGATTTTTTAAAAAATTAAAAAAAAAAAAAAAAAAAAGGCAATAATCTTATTCCACTAGCAGTAGTTTAAAAAGCTACAGTGTAAAAGGAAGGCTCAAAGCAAATATCTCAGAAGCTGGTCGTGACTAGAATAGTAGTTTCCTCATCTCTCCAGCACAATGTAAAGGCACAATAGACAAGTTTATGTTTTAGCTAGATATACTTTCTTCTGACTTGGCTGAAAGGTCAAAAAATACTGATTAAGTAATATTTCATGAATAAAACCAAAGTTCAGTTAACTATGATTCACCAAGTAGCAAGGGAAGTATCAGCGAATATATAAATAAAACTCCGCTTTAGCCTTGAAACAGCTGCAAATTTAAAGAATGTTTATTTTTATGTGATTTTAACATATGCCTATTTTAAAAAATATTATGACAACAGTTCACTATTTTTCAGTGAACAGACACAATGCCACGTGGCTTCTAAGAATAACCACACACTATGAATAGTGAATGCTGAGTAGTCAAAGGGAATAGTTCATGTGTAGGCCCACAGGTGCCATATTATTTGTTGATAATACTTAAAAACCAATTTTTAGAAATCAGAATCAATACAGAGATTATTAACAAAACCCAAGAATTATATTATAAAGGATATTGTGTAAAATTAGTTTGATTTTTCTAGTTCGTAAATCTCACTGACCAACAAAATGATTTGGTGGGATCTAGTGCCAACAGCATCTGTTGTTAACATACAGAAAGCTTCTCTCTCTACCTGTGCAATATCATTGATAAAGTTCTAAATAAATTTTTAAAAAACCATTAAAAATCATTAATCATAAAAAAAATTATAAAAGTTGTTAAGGAACAAATATGCACAGGCATATTGTAATACTTTTCAAAGTCATGCACTTGCAGGCCAACTCTTTGATGATAGTTTCTTTTACTTTCATTGTATAAAATGCAATGTTCTTATGTAGAAAGAAGACACACACTTCATCAAAATCAACCATCTTAATGCTGACCTATATATAAAGAAACATTCTTCTCAATCAAACCGAATGAATGCTTCCAAAATGTTTCTGAAAAAATACTGTTCTGGAAATATTTTTCAAAAATAATACTGAACATTTTCTTATGTTCATCTGTGCCTGTGCACTTCCACCAAAAATAGTCACAACTTGCACTATCACATTTCGTTTGTGACTTTCTCAAACTGCACCCATTCCAAGCTCCTTGAACAACAGAAACTTGTTCAGTGTATCAGCTGATAGGTTTGAAATATCTTCCACTTACATCCTAGCCATCTCATTTTTAAATTCAAAGTAACCAACTCATACAATAAACATCAGTCTAGTAAAGGGTGATCTGTTTTTTCCTAGGTATCACGTGCATACTCCTACTGTTTCTAACTGAACTCCCCCAACTCTTCATGTTTCCACATCTAATTTTGCCTCATCTCTCTGTTTCATCTTGGTTTTTACACTCTAAGGTTTTCTAGTCAAAATACTATAATTCCCTATGCATTCATACAACATATAACACATGATCTTGATGTAGTCAGCCTCTTGTCATTGTCACCCCCATCACATCAATAAACAATGATAACAAGTAAGAATGCATGGGACAAAATTAACATGACCATATTTTGTTAAAACATATTTTTATTAGTCTTGACAGTGATTTTGGCCATGATTTTCAAAAGCCACTGCTAACTTGGGGAAATAATTTTGGTGCCTACCTAGCAGAAAGTACTAAAGTGGTCTGACACTCATGTAAAAATTGTTGCCCTAGCTCGGGCAACTAAGCTAGTAAAAGACAGGACTGAAGCAATTTCTGTGGACCATTCCCAGGCACAAGGGAAGATCCACTAAAAATGCTTACTAACTTTGTAAAATCCTAATGTTTTTCCCTGCTTTTGGGTTTCCTCTGACTGGTTCAGATAAGTGATCGTTACAGAACCACCCGAGCAGATTTGCACCGCTGCTCCCAACAACTCTCCAAAATCCAACAAGGAGTTTCTACAACATTTAATGCCAGGAAGTTACATGAAATTTTCCTAGAGCTTCTTTCTTTAAAACCTGACAGTTTCTACCTGTATTGGCTCCGTCTTCACCCTAGACTGGTTAGAGACATTCTCTTACAGAGAGGAAAGTCCCAGTGTTACTATGAGATGGAAAAGTGCTGAAGCGTGTACCGTCACTCCCCGTTACAAGATCTCTGGCTAGCGTAAGAGCAGCTGCGTATTTCAGAAGGAAAATGTGAAAAGAGATCCTGGAGATCTGCCTGATCTTGAGAGTGACAGGAAGTAAAAAGACTGATGATCAATTATTGGCTGTGTATCTGGTGAAAAGTTGAGAGGTTCTGGCCTTCAGAATAGCAACTTGCATCCATGGTGAGAAGGAGCTCTATTTAGGGAATAAGCTTCATCTCACCGACATGTGGTTACTCTCTTTGGATAAGGACAACCTATGGCAGGCAAAAAGCTTAAGTTAACTGGGAGATGTTAGAGAAACAGGTGCAGTACAAACTCAACCCTACATATGGACACACCTGAATGGAGGGAAGAATCAGAAGCCAAGGAAACAGGCAAGAGAGGCCATAAAGTCTTGTTCAGAAGATGTTTTGTATAGTTGTTACCACCTTAAACTGTTGGGTAGATCTCCACTACTAAAACATTAAAATCAGTACTTCTAACTTTTCAGGAAGAGAGAGCCAGAGAAAAATAAATAGAAGATGGTACTCTACATTATTGGCACAATTCTCTCTCAGAATTACTGATAAGCCAGAGGGACAAGATCTTGAATTCATATAGGCAATATGCTAGCAGATCCCAGGAGGATATACTGTTGGTAATACAAGATAAAGCAAACCACCAAACCGTATCAGGGAACTGGACTGTCTGCTCCTTAAGTATGTATTTGTAAAGCACGAAAAGAACTACAAAGGACATCCATCTGAGAGATGTAAGCTAGAAATATCATGCAGTCAGTAGTAACACATTCAGGTGCTCCCAAATTTTATTCCTAGGATACTTTTTCAAATACCAAAAGGATAGTTACACTCTGGGCCTGCGCATTCAATATGTAAAGTTTAGTTACTCACAAGCACGGAAGTTCATTGTCTCTGTAAATGAGAGGTAAATTCTGCATTTGTAAGAAAGTACAGAGATGAAAATGTGGAAGGACTCTCCCTACCCCACTGCCACTAGGGACCAAAGGCCACTACTAAATAGTCCAAAAAAGGCAACCTGTGGCATAAAAATCATACCCTAATTCTGGTTTAAGGGTGTAATTAGGTTGAAATATACATTACACATTAAAAAAAAAAAAAAACAACAACAAACCACCTCATCTAGAAGTTAATTCAAATAGGAAATTTTGGCTAAAGAAAACAGATAAGAAAGCAGAGGGCCTCCAACTTCTGATTCACATTTAAAAAGAATACAAACATGCTATGCAAAAAACCCCAAACAACCAACATATATTTTCTTTTCTGTAGGTAGAAAAAAAGCGTTTTTACAGATTAGGAGGCCATTAGTAATGAAAATTAATGTTAAAAGACAACTTTAAATTAGCACACTCAGATAATTTGTGCCTTAGAGTCCTAGAAGTGTTTGCAAGAGTATCATTTCAATGATGCTAATTTTCAATACGTTTTGGAACACCAGAGAAATTCACTAAGACCGTTAGCATTTTCTGCCAATATTTGAAGATGGTTAGCGGTATGATCTCAGTAATTATAGAGCTCTAAGCCATTATTAATCTCAAGCAAAATAACCAGCAAACTGATAAAGGATAAATTCACCAGGAAATGACACAAATAAAACTGATGCCAGTCAACACCATTTTATAGAAACTTGTTCAGTAACCCAGTAAGTTTGATTTAATCATCTGTTACAAACTGTGCTCAATAGAAGTTACTCCGTAAATGAAACATGCAGACTTCTGAACAGCATTTAGCTTACAGCCACCCAACATTCAGAGTTAGAAATTATCAGTATCATCAAATGTGATTGAGAGATATAAACCAGCACCTGTTAACAGGAAATCATAATTGAAGAAGACTGCTCTACATTACTCCAATAAAATCATCTAGTATTAGCTCAACATTATCTAAGAGTATCATCAATGATACAAAAGTAAATATTGTTGATAGCAGTTATGGCGTAAAAAATGTCAGATTGGTTAATAAAGGTAGCAGAGTGCTTTGTAAGATGGGGATGGTGTATTACAGCCAAATGGAGTTATGTAGTGGAGGAGAGGGAGGGGGAGAGGGAGAGGGAGAGGGAGAGGAGAAAAGAAAAAGAAAAGGAAAAGGAAAAGGAAAAGGAAAAAAGAAAAAAGAAAAAAGAAAAAAGAAAAAGGAAAAAGGAAAAAGAAAAAGAAAAAAAAGAAAAAAAGAAAAAGAAAAAGCAAGCAGGTAATACCTAGAAGATGGTGCATAGAATCCAAGGACTTACAAAATAAATACCATCTTTGTGGTACAGAAACAATTCAGTACAAATACCAGTGAAACCTTATGACAAAAAGGAGTAATAAAACCACCACACATGTAAGCGCATAAGACCAGATTCTACTTTCGTTCACAGCATTAGTGATACTGGAATAGTGAATACAGCTGTACAGCCCCCACATTGTTTTCCCAAGATGGCAAAGATCTTGGTTTTGTTTGATGTTTTCTCCATAATTCACCAAAAAAAGGGAAGAATTTTGTACCTCCTTAAGCTGTTCACCAGAATGCCCCACATGCTGTTATTAGCATGGCAAGGGATTTAGAAAGTCGTGTGAAAAGAGCACAGCAGCAATTTGGAAAGGCTGCAGAGTAGCAATGAACGTTACATGAAGACAGAAACAGTCTCTGGTCCATTCCAGGAGGATAAGAGAGCTCAGGCCTCACGTTAGTGACCGGGCAGTACTGACAGTGGTGTGGGTACAGTGGTATGACAGATCTTAACCACTGATGTCTTTCGGGGTTATTTCCTACCATAGCAATTACTTAACACTGAAGCTACTTAAAGAATCGCACTGTACTTCTTTGCTTTGCTACACTGTGGCTGTTCAAGCTGCACCTTAAAAAAAAAAAACCAAGTAAGTGCAGTCTTCTTGTCAAACGTCTCTATTTGAGAGAGCTGGACTGCCATAGCCTTAAATGAAAGCACCAGTGTAAGTACATCATCATGTACATGCACCGGAACCAACTGCACGTGTGGCTTCACCAGGAAAAGACCTGAAAGGCAGTTGGACAGACAACCGCGTACCCAAGGTAAGCTCCTGTTTGGCGATTACTTTTGGCCTACCTGGTCGTGAGACCCTTGAGCTGCTGAATGCTGCTCCTCGCAGGCTGCTGTCAAGAGTCTGGGGGCTGGAGTTACCATGGAGATCACCGCATCTGACAGCTGAGGGGGCTGCAATGAGAGACAGAGGTACCTGTCAAGCCAGTTTCCATCACCTCACCAAAAGACGAGCATTTGACTCTTTTCGCTTTGGACGTTCGCCAAGGTGCCAGCTCCCAAATTAGGAGCTTTTCAGAACTGTAAAGGGGAAAAAACCCAACGCCCATCACAGAAAGAGTTAGAGGCGAGGGCAAGCCCCAGCGACTCACAGCATTCAAGCGCTTTGCAAAGCCGTGCACTTTTTCAGGAACCTGGAAGAATCCGAATGCACCCTCCAGCTTGGCTCAACAATTTTCAGCCTTTTTGGTCAAGTATAACATCAGCAAGCAATTCATCCAGAACCACCGCTGAGCACGGGGCTGAAACACCAGCGCGCTGCCTCAGAACAGCAGGGGACACACAGAAGTGCTCCCTGAGGAAGCTTCCAGTGGAAATTGATTGAGCATCACTTCTGTGCAAAAAGAAGTAAGTAGGCCAAAGAAATTACCTTCCTGTATGTTTTGGGGTGAAAGTCTAAAGGAAGGCATTTACGAAAATCAAACATGAAAGACAGCCTGGCATTCTTCTTCAATAATAAACCTATTTGCAGACTTTTCCACGCCTGCCATCGAGCACGACGAGTAAAGCCTCATTTCATATTTCCTCTGCCATTCAACCGCCATGTATCTTGACTAGTTTCCTACTTCGGCATTTCAAGTCTGAAGTCTTATGCTTAGTTTTTGTCTATATAATCTAGTAATTAAATGCTGTAAAGTGAAATGAGATATTCATTGGAGACTTTTAAAATTAATTATACACTTCCACACAAATGTCCAATAGCTTTTAAAACTATACATTAAGGATCATTTTACGGTATAATCAATTTAATAAATAACGTATTTAAACACATCATGGGAAGAAGGTTTCATGAATGCAGCTCTAATTCTCAGTTTGCAGTACTACAACATGTTCTCATTTACACCACTGTGAGACAAGTACACCATCTAACCAAATACAACTACTCACCTGAGAAAGAGTTATACCTATTCTAATCAGAGGTGAATGACTATAGAAGGGACAAGAAACGACTCTTTAAGCATCACAAAGTATTAACAATGTATCAGCTAGGAGTCCGTAGTTTTTCTGAGTTTGTCTACTGAATGCATATGAACCTCCATCTACCTGGCTACCTATATAATTACATATCAAATTAATTCTCAGACGGCATTCTGAGATGACTGTTGTCATCTCTCCATCTTATTCTGAAATCGTCTCCCACCTCATTTTTCTGTGGAGCATGTTATGTTTATGCAAATTATACTCAATAAGCGTTAACTGTGTAAATATAAAATCTGAAAATCCAAGCAACAAAGAGAGGATTTTTCTGTTACAACTTCTCCACATCTTACAGGAAAATTGTTAAGAGTATTATTATATTAAAATAATCTCTATTCAGTACTCTGATATCATGCTATGCAACAGTAACTAACACCTACTGAGGCTGCTCTGATGACAAATACCAGGAAAATAACTCGCTCATCTGTGTTGAAGGCTTCTGGAATATTCATGGAGTTTAAAGGACACTGCAGAATACCAGATACTCATATTGTAGCACTGTAGATGGAACTATTGTTATTGAAGAAACTGTATTAATTCTTTCTGTCATAATTATACTCATAAATTGGTTGGACCATGTTTTCATTTGTTCCATTTACAAATTGTCGTGGTTTAATCCTAGCCAGCAACTCAGCCCCACGCAGCCGCTCACTCACTCCCCCCAGCCAGTGGGATGGGGGAGAGAATCGGAAAATAAAGTAAAGCTCGTGGGTTAAGAACAGTTTAATAGAACAGAAAGGAAGAAACTAACAAGAACACTAATAACAACAATAAAGTGACAATAAGAATAAAAGGATTGGAATACACAAAACAAGCGATGCACAATACAATTGCTCACCACTCGCCGACCAATGCCCAGTTAGTTCTGGAGCAGCGATCTGCCCCCCAGGCCAACTCCCCCAGTTTATATACTGGGCATGATGTCCCATGGTATGGCATGGGCCAGTTTGGGTCAGCTGTCACGGCTGTGTCCCCTCCCACCTTCCCTGTGCCCCTCCAGCCTCCTTGCTGGCTGGGCCTGAGAAGCTGAAAGTCCTTGACTTAGTCTAAACACGACTTAGCGACAACTGAAACCATCAGGGTGTTATCAACATTCTTCTCATACTAAACCCAAAACACAGTGCTGTACCAGCTACTAAGAAGACAATTGACTCGATCCCAGCAGAAACCAGGACAAAATCTTATATACTGGATCACTGGTAGCTTTTATCAGCAACAGGATCACCTAAAGGCCATTCATCTTCCCACGTCGCTGCAGAGCAGGCAGAAGGCATCTGCACAGGCAGCACTGGTAACGCAGGCTGGAAGAGCTAATCTGATCCTAGAGTAAGACCAGCTTTGGTTACCTTACCAGACAATATTTTGGTAAAAACGTTCATACTGGCTCTCTACTGAAAAAGTTTTTTGTGTGAAGACTAGAGCCAGGTAAATAAATGATTTTTAAGAATGAAGCAAAGGCAAAGAGACAAATCAGAGATTAAAAGACATGATTTCTTCATTATTCTACCAGCCGTGTCAGTGACATTTAAAAGTTACATAGATTTCCCTTACGATTGGGTGAGAGCATACATGTGGATGGTTGTAATAATTTGTCATGCTAGCAGATGCCCCTATCCATAAGGCTTTACTCAGCAGTAAGAGAGTTTTAGAATCCAGTCTCATACAGAAGTAAGTGCCAATAAAAGCTTTGAAATAAACAATATGCAAAGACAGAAAACGTTTTTTAAACTTTCATTGGCAATATTAATATTCCAACCTATCACTACTTCCAACAGGATTAAGGTCTCCACAATTTAGAAAGAAATTGAAAAAAAACAAACCCACCAGAGATCACAGAATACAGCTGCAAAAGTGATTAGAGCGCTGTAGAAAATATTTAATATGAAGTATTTGGAGAGTTCAACTTGTATAGTTTATTAAAAAAAAAAAGACAGATGATCTGATCACAGCACTTAAGTATTTTCATGGGGAGAAAATACTAAGTACCAACTGGCTTGTTAATCTAGCAAAGAATGGCATATGTGAGAAACACCAGCATCTGGAAGCTGATGCCAAACAAGTGAGAAACAAAGCACATGTTTTTCATCACCTGTGACTAAGCATTAGCGCAGCTATCAAAAGGAGAATTCTCAATTTGTTGATATCAAGGTTTAGTGGGACTTTCCTAGAAGACGGATTTTTGTGAAAATGCAAGTTATCTTGTAGTCATACACAAGTTACGGGGTTTCATACAGATAAATGGCAAAGTTTGCCATACGGAGAAAGGGAGACCAGGTGATGTAGTCATCCCTTCCTGGTCATAAATTAAGTATATTATGATCCAAAACGATTGTCTAGCTTTGTAACTACAGCACTGGATGGTGATGAGTGCTGTGCATGCTAAGTTGCTGGTGCTACCACACACTTAGTGACACATATGCGCATATACACACACATATAGTGAGAGAGTGGGTGTGCGTTCAGGCCGTATGTGGAGTCAAGAGAATTACAACCATTCTTCCAGAGACAGGAAGACTAAATTCTGCTGCAAATAATACTCTGGCTTCTAATTTAGGAAGCCTTTTCTTTCCTCCATGAGCTGAAAGGACTCGGGTCACAGGACAGCGGTAGCAGGAGCTCTCTTCACAAGGGTCATTCGGGGCATCAGTAAGACGACCAAAGGCAGGCAACATGAACGCTCCTCTCTGAATCTGTGCCTCTATTCTACAGGCGTAGAGCAATGACTAACAGTGCTTCATGTTATTAACTACTTGCCAGTCCTGTCCCTGCGGGTGGTAAGTTTTCTGGGCAGAAAAAGCTTCCTACTGGGGTATTTCAGTGGGTCAGACAAGTGGTTCCCCCCTCCACTAAAATCCAGGTGCTGCCGTGGCCCCGCAGCACCACGCTTCCAGCTCCCTCCCTGCAACAGCAGCCTTACTCCGGGCACGCACGTAACTCGGGCTTCTCACAGAAGAGGGAGAAGAAAAGGAAGTGGGAACAAGAAATGGCCTAAACGCTATACTGAACTGCTCTCAATAGTTAGCAACCTTAAACATTTTGTCCCTTAAGCAAAGATAAGGAAAGATATTGGAAGTGTCAATTTAGCTAGCGTTAGTGCTGTTGCTACGCCTTGGGCTGCTAAGCTGCCAGGAAATTTAACGATGTTTAAATATCAACCGAAAATAATAGTAAAAAAAAATCATTAATTTTCTCTAATTGTAAATCTGGTACACAGGGTTTGACTTCCAACGTTGCACTACTTTTGAAAACACAGAAGTCAGCCAAACAACGCAAATACATCCATCAATCTCCTTATCTCTCAGCTACTCCCTCGGACACAACCTCTGTGAAGCAAAACCGTAGAAAACCCTGACACCAACTCACATGCAGGCAGCCGACAGAAAAACCCCTGCTACTATCAGACGTGCAAATTTAACCGAAGAATACTAATGTTGCCTTTCGCCCCTGTCCCCACAGCGTCAGTCGGAGAGCAGCTGCCTGCCGGCGTCGGTGCCGAGCCACACAGCACCATTTACCTTGAAAAGTCAATCAAGTGACATTCGCTTAAAGGAGGCCTGAATTTGGGGCTGCCCTTAGTAGCCCATAAATGACCTACTGCATTTATCCACTGCTTCAGATGTAGATTTCCGTTTGCAGGCACCTGCATGACTCTGGGAAGGTGAAATTGGGGCCAGATTTATAGCAGGCACTTGAAATTATCAGCTGTGCAGGTGACTAGGGGTAAGAGCACCTAAACAGTATAGTAGATTTACTCGATTTAAACTCAGAGTAATTAGTCACATCATTTAGGAAGATGTTCTTGTAAATCCTAATAAATTCCTCTAAATAGATTTAGATACTTACATATTTTTCCAATCTGATTTACGTTTAAATACTATTTCTGCATAGTTTCAACAAAATGATTTTACTTCTTTTTACTAAACAACATAGATCAGGAGAAACCAAACCACTATTCCATCACATTTCTCTTAACACCGTTCCACAATAAAAAAAACATTAATTGGGTGACTAATTTATTATCCCCCTCCTTTCTGGCTTTTAAAGGCACAGAGGAGTTTAGATGATAAATAGGCCATCTTCAACAGACACTGAACTAAAAAAGCATTTTTCAGAGAACTCACTGTATCTCTGGGAAAGAAACGTAGGATATCTAGTGTACAACATGAATATTTTGCTTTCTTTCAAACTGATAAACAGCTTTAATATTTTCAAAAAACTCCTGGGGGATTATACTCATAGTAAACCAGGACTATATGGAAGATTCCAAGAGGACATCAATAATTATGCCACCCTTCTGCAAAAAATAACCTAAAATGTTTTTTCTAAGGCAATTCCTAAAAAGTGTACAAATCAGTGAAGAGAACATTCCAACATTTGCACAACTTCTACTGATGTGCTGGATTTTTAGTTTCTTTATGGATTAACATTACATATAAATATAATACAGTGGTATAACCACAGCTGTGGCTACCTTGGGCATGACCAGCAATTAGTCTGTACAAGGATCATGGATAACACTGCAGGCAGGTGGATCCAAAACCAGGACCACCATAGTCAACACGATGCAATGTGCTGGGTGTCTCTATTGAGTTTCCACAGTGTACCCACGCACTGGAACTGCAAACTGTTCAGAAAACCCCACACAATGCCTGCATATTAATGTATGTGCCCTAAGGTTTTACAGAGTAAATAAATACTATTTAATGGCTTGCTATGATGAAATTTCCTCTCTAGACACGTATCTATCTTTCCCCCATAGCTGCCTCCTCTAAAGGACGTTAGGGGAAGTTTTTTATTTTAAATCTACCATAGACTAATGCTCAGATTTGATGAAGGAAACGACGTCATGAGTCAGTCAGAAATCAGAGTGTCATCTTTGAAATAAATATTCATTACAGTACTAGTGCAAAAAGTTTTCCCATGGTAAAAGCTGAGCCAAAGCAACAAAACCCCCTCAGAAATAACCCGTCTTCCCAGAAAAACTTACTTACAATACTTTGTCTTGAGAGCCTCTCCTCAGAATACGGCAGTCTTTCAGGTGCAGCTCATCGGCCCTGGGCTGCCACTTTGAAGCAAGTGTCTCAAGGGAAGACAAGACTGCAAGTGGAAACTCTTTTCATGTTTCACCTTAACTAACTCTCTCAAAGCTAGTGGACATAGTGGAATTAAGAATTTTAGAAGTAGGGTCTTGTTAATTTGGCTATATTCTGCCACCCCTTTTAGGCAGACTCCTCCAGAGACAAATTAACTCTCAGCATCCTGAGCAGTAACTCAATACAACCAGTCTTAGAGCCAGACTGGAAGCCAGTTACAGCATCAACTCTCAAAATCATTTACCACAGTCAACACTTTGCTTGCACAGACGTTTCAACAGCTTTAGCTTTTTTTCTGCTTCAGCCGCGTATTTCGCTACAGTAGATATTCTGTTGTGTGTAATAGTTTCAGAGACAGAAGATACATGAGCTATCTACCATTATTTGATAGGCCAGTACTTTCAGCACTCATAATGAATTTACGGATAGCTTAGCTGTCAGTAACCACGGCAGGTACCAACACTTAAAGTGCTTAGTACTGTAAGAGGGTTGTATTGGGTTTACATGGCAAGGTTTTGGTAGCAGGGTGGGGTGACGGATGGCTTCTGTGAGAAGCTGCCAGAAGCTTCCCCCATGTCCAACAGAGCCAATGCCAGCCGGCTCCAAGTCAGACCCGCCGCTGGCCAAGGCCAAGCTTGTCAGCGACAGTGGTAGCGCCTCTGGGATAACAGATTTAAGAAGCGGGGGAAAAGTTGCTGTGGGACAGAAACTGCAGCCGGAGAGAGGAGTGAGAACATGTGAGAGAAGCAGCCCCGCAGACCCCCAGGTCAGTGCAGAAGCAGGAGGGGGAGGAGGTGCTCCAGGCGCCGGAGCAGAGATTCCCCTGCGGCCCGTGGGGAAGACCCTGGTGCG
>JAVKLA010000057.1:15999977-16024941 GCA_034782735.1 Sagittarius serpentarius | reverse complement strand
CCCCCCCCCCCCCCAAATAATACAAATACTGTGCTTGCGCGTGTGCGTGCACGCGCACGCACCTGTATGTGTGTGTAATGCCTAGGAAATCTCCTGTTATCTGTCTGTGTAACATTTTACCTTCTACTAGACAAATATATTTTTAAATAGTCTGGAATCAAAACAACATTCTTGGCATTCAAGACATTCTGTCATCACTGCCCATTTGTTGCCCTCCAGGTCTCTCTCAGCTGGCAAATCTCCCATTTAAGGAATTATCAGATTCATCTGCTTAGACAAGGCTGCAAAATAAAATGAAAAGCTGGATTATTCTAGAGAACTCTTATTTTTCTTTCAGGGCACAAAATCCAGCGCATGAGAGCTGAACATTAACAGCAAATAGAACCAATCTCTCAAGACTTCACAATTCTACCTCACTACACTCTGCAAAATATAATTTTAACGAAGACACCACAACATTTATTTTACATTTATCCTTTACTTCTTTAAATATGTTTATTGTCATTTATTATGTTAAGCTATTCTGAAGCCCTAAATATTATGCTCATAGGCGATGGGTTTCTTCTACCGTAGTTCTAGTAAATATACTGCTTGTGCATACTGCTGCCTCTAGGTAATTTTTCATAAAGAATTACCAATTGCTTTCCTACCATTTTCCTTACAATATATATTTTGCAGTGAGAAAGTGTAAGGAAAAAAAGGAAGAAAGCATGTAAAAATGAGTAAATTACCAGTTTTCCACAGCAAGATGGCTCAGGATTTACTTGAGTGATGGAGTAGCTTTCATGTCAGAAGCCGTACTGCAAAACCATGCTTGTGTTTCTGGGCCCCGTGGCTGCAGCACCAAGATTTCTGGAGGTATATGCCATGGTTCTTAGCACTGTTAATACACTAAAACTCTACACAACAGTTTTGTATTGAAGTGTGGGAACACTACTTTCTCCCCCTAGGTAGAAAGAAAACTGTGGGAAGGTCTGGAGAAGTGTTTCAACATAGTTTTTCTTACTAAACAGCTAAAGCAGGTTTCATTTTCTTGCCACAGATGAGTGAGCTAACAAAAACTCTGTCAAGTTCAGGTTAGGGTTTCACACATTGAGTGTGTACGCACAGGCAAGTGCATCAAGTTAAGCAGAAGATGAACGTAAGAGAAATTCTAAGTGATCCTAAAGTGATTAACATACAGCAAACCCGTCACGGAGCCAGAACTGCTTTATGGAGACCGCCACCTTCCAGTATTGATACTAAACCACTATCTTATGCTGTTCACCCAAGTAAAAGTCTATTTCAAGCTGTTATATTGTTATAATACAGTGATTAATCAATTGCTTTTTTAGAGCCTCCTGTGAGAGCTTAAAAATTCACGATTCACTTTATTAGTATTCTATAAAGCTTTCCATATTTTCTAAGTGGTATGATTAAATTTATCTGTGGTTGCTAATGGTCACAATATGGAAAACGCTCCACATGAAAGTCACCGTTCCACACATACCCAGTGGATCTCCTTAAACACACTGCAAATGCCAAACAAAAAGGACTGCAAGTGACAAATCCTTTTCATTTATTCTCAAACAGGCTAACCTAAAAATGCTGTTTGTGGAAAAGGTAGACAGGACCAACTTGTGAAGAAATACTGCAAACGGAAAAAATGAAGTAGTGCATTATATTTGCCACATTTTAAGGTTGGAAATTAGTCCATAAATTCATTTGAGTTCAGGCCCTACCCACTCACATTTTACAAGATAAAAACTCATCCAAGATTTGATGCTATGAAATGAGGCCTACCAAAAAGCATGCTGAATTTGGAAATCTGCTGTGTTCCAGTTCATCACTAAATTTAAAGATTTTCTACTAGGTTCCAAGGGTCTTCATACTGTCTTATTTATTTAGCCTGCACGTTCTAGTAATCCAGGCTTGGGCACGAAAAGATACCCAGTACTACACTTTGCCATTCTGGACATAAATTATTAAAAATTTGTTAAAGAAATCAAACCAACTGTTTAATAAGATTGAATCTGTCATCAATAGGAATTGACAGAGATACAGACCTACAAATACATTTTGGTTTTATTGAAGGTAGCAAGATATAATAGCATACAATCTCATTAATAGCACACAATCTCATTAAAGAGCCAACCAATAAATAATTTTGTGCCACCCGAAATGATAGTTCATTCTAAAACCTGAAGTCACGCACCAAAGAATGGTAAGATATATTGTAATACAATAAAAAATAATGTAAGAACAATGTATAAAGGTATCTGTCATTAAGTAATACTATTACGAGGTTCTAGCAACATAAAACATGGAAGAACAAAGTTTGCTATGCAGAAGTTAAATGATCTTGTTGTTTCTCCTTTATTTTTTCTTGAGCTGCTCAGCTATTCAGAATTATGTAACTGAAATGTGTTTTCAGATGGAAAAAGTACCTTGGTTCCAAAAGAGGCACTGGCGTGACTTTTCAGAAATATCACGTTAAAAATAAACCATCATAAAAATTGCATTGTATTGACTCTGTGACTCTAAGAACGCACTCTAGACTGTCATTACCATTAAAGGTGATGAATAAGTTCTAAATCACTGGTGGTTTTTTGGGTACAGGCATCCCTCCACCGAGGCACTTCACTTCTTCCTCCCCAGGAAAACGGGGCTCAAATATTATCATCAGATGGCAATGCAGACCCACCACGGGGCTAGCAAAGGGGCACTTCATTAGCAGTCTGCTGACAGATGCAAACATTCTGCAAAATTCTTTAAAGCAGAAGCATGCCATTAATTTCAGTATTTATTGCTTTCTACGAAAGATAAGTGACTCAACATTGGGAAGGGCTTTACAAGGCTAATATTTTGTCCCTGTCTAATGCTTTTTTGCTTCATGATGTGCCTGCCTATTATGAGACTAAACTTATTCCAAAGAATAAATTAAGCAATAAGACATGACAAGCAGCGCATTTGTAGGCAATTTACTTACCACCTGAGGCATGCTACAGCAGCTCAAGGCCAAAGGCTGAGTAACTTTAACCATTCAATAAATGCAATAATAATTGAACTGAAATGCACAGCACTGAGGGACTCACTTCTATCATGATATGGAATTTATACATAAACCCAAGTGCTTCTGTGCATTTAGTGACTGTTATTAAATAAATGATATTGTTGAGAAACTTTTTTTAACCATTGTTCTGAAAATGCTACCCTATCCAAATTAAATGTAGAGGTTTATATACATTGTTCTATGACCAGACGTTGCTTGTGAAATGACAGAACTACCCCCTGGACTGTAGGTTCAGTATCAGTTTAAAAAAATCCATGCAGACATGTATAAATATTAAAGGACTCGGCAGCATTGGACAGGACAGGTATCAGCCACTCTAGAGATTTAGCAACTGGCCTGTGCTATCCTGATCATTTGCTAATTAATTAAGGTCTAGTTGTGGAAGCAACAAAGAATTAATTTAAAATAATTTATTTTTTCTAACATCACTACCTCATCTCATTCTGAAGACACTGTGCACAGACATGCAGCTGTGCTACTGGAACATTATTTCGTTGCTCCAGCTTTAATGAGTAAAACAATGACATTATTTAGGTTCGTGATCTATTTGCCAGTCACAGTAAAGTTCACGTCTTAAATAAATAGTGCGACAATCTGGCTTTAATTTGTACTCAGCATACCAACAATTGATTTTTCCCATAAACTCACTCTCTTTCTGCTCTGCTTTGTAACTGCATGGTCTGATCCAGTTTAACCCTGGTGCAGAGAGCTGCCTTCCATCCATGTCCTAAAAACTCCAAAAAATTAATGTGACTGAGAATTTAAAAGACGTGAAGTTTTACTCATGAGGTGGAAAGACTGGGCAGTGAACTGTTTTACAAGGAAGTGCAGCACCTGTTCATTTTGTCATCTTCATTCTGCTCTGATGAGTCTTAACCTGTAAGGAGGGCTATTTTTAAAGACAAAGATAAGAATAATAATTTCAAAAACTGACGACTAGCTACTGGATTCTCTTTTCCTGTCTCTTCTACCCCACTCCCCCCAAACAATGGAAAAAAATCCACCCCTAGTTGAATACTGAATATGAACAGACGTAAATAAAACCAAAACTCTTTAAACATCAGCAGACTGGTGTTTTCTGTGTTCGTTGGTAAATGAATGGTATTGCATCCAAGCTCTTGGATGGTAAAGACAGAAACATATAGTTCTGGGACAGGCTGCTACTGGTCCTCATGCTAGTAAAACTAGAACTAGAACATGCTAGCAAAAATCCAAACGACTATTGTTATCTTCTGATTTAAGAAATCATATTCTATAAAGATGTTTCTTACAGTTTAGTCCAGGCAAAATGTAACTTGCAGTCTCATGCTAGAAGTGCATTTGTGTTCCAATTTACATAAGTCATTGTTTTCAAGCATTTTAAATTTTAATGTATTTTCCGTAAAAGACAATTCTGCATAATGTACACAATACTTAGAATTATTTTAAATACGAATTTAAAATTAAAAGACCATAAAACGAGACTTACTACATCAAGTCAAACATCTGCTTTAGCCAGTACCTCTTCTTCAACCATGGCAAAAGTAGGTATCTAATGAAGAATATATGAACAAAGCAAGGACGCAGTGGTATTCTCCCAGCCCCCAACAGCCTACAGCTCTGGGATCTCCTGACGGTTCAAGTATCAAGACACACCAAGATGTGTTTTATTGGAATATTAATGCATACTCCTTGCAATTTGTGACCACAGGAAAAAAACCCTGCTGTAGATTTGTGGCAGGTATCATTGTAATGTTACAGGACAAAATACCTAATGGTGATTTTAGCTACCTTAACTCTATTAGTTGAACACAACTCTAACCTTCATTTTTATATTTCATGTTCTAATTATGAAAAAGATTCTGGCATTCAACTCCTTCTTCTGAACCCAGCCCAAATCCCAAACCAGACAAACACACGAATAGTTCTACAATAAATTTGCACGCTGAAGCTATGCACGCGAACTGGGGATTTTCACAGTTATTCAACAAATGTGAAATCCTCACATACACATACAGAAGTGTCATTTGTAGAGGTGACAGACCTATCAAAAAATTAACTAGAGAAATGCTCTTGCACGTATCTTCCTTTTTGAAAATCTGACTTTAGGAATATTGTGCCTCTGGTAAAATGGTGTTCTTTTCATGTGAGTGTAATCACTTGGCATTGCGCCTAAGAACATACCCAAAGTATGCAGTGGTCTTGAGGACAAGCCCATCGCTCACTTACATTCTCCAAACAGTCAGTCCTCACACTTACATGAATTTCCTTCAAACTAGAGGGACAGAATTCTTGTATTTTGCAGATGAAGTGCCAATGTCTTATGTTACAGCTGCCGCTGCTGCTGCACTGTCTCCTACTTTATTCTAGCTGAATAATTAAATACCCTTTAGTCCTTCTGACAGTCCTAGACTCAGCATGGCTGTTAATCAATATCACATAAAAGGGAATTAGGCTTAGGCAACTGTTGCGCAAGGCAGAATGGATAAGACAAGAGAGAAAAAGATCTCTTTAGAGTACAAGACTAATTTTCTGTATTGTAACACAACTTACCAAATGTGCACACAGACTCGTGAACACATGATACACACACAGATGTGCAGGGGAATCCAAATTAACCTCAGAGATTTGTTACACCGTAACAGCAACCAACAGTCATTTCTCCTTCCATTCTTTTCTGAATTCCCCATCTTTGCCTGTTTCAGGGATCAAAGAAAACTCTCAGCACAAACATATTTAAAATATTCAGTTTACAGGAAAACTTGACTGCATTGAACCATTTCTGAAACTTTTACCATGTGATTGCAAAAGGAAAATACAAACAAAACAAGACATTTAATAAATACTATCTGAATTCTGCTCACTGCAAAACATTTAGGAAGACTTATGTTTCAAATAATTCGAGGAATTTTTCTATAATCTCTAAACTGGCCACAAGTTATGTGGGGTTTTTTTTCATTCTTTTCTTGTCCTGCAATGAATCAATAGGGCATTAAGAGCAATCCTAGGCTGAGAGTCCCAAGAAATGAAAGATTCACATGAAGGGGTGTAAATTTTCCCCACGCTGCCCTGCTACCATGCTTATGCTCACGATCTACCCAGAGAAAAGGAGATGCAGTTCCCAAGTCTCTTGAACAAAGCTTCCCTTCTGATGAAATACTCCAGAATTGAATTCAGAAACGCTTCAGACCTCCTACCAGGCCAAGAAATGAACTCCCAAGACAAACAGCAGCAATTTCAGGTGTTTAATAAATAAATTAACAGTGATGATGACACCATCAAGCCACCGACATAGAGGTGGAAGACTTCATGTACTCTTCACACTCCTCTCTTCTGGGTGGCCTCTTACATTTGATGTTTAAAGACTTGGTATTTACAAAACACACTAGTTCAGCTTTAACCCATGCACATTGTAAAAATGACAACTCTGAGTAACGAGGAATAGACAGCATTTCAAATGGAAAACACTTACTAAGTAACTGATTGTTCTTGATATTATACTTTCTGAAGCATTTAGCTGAAATACAATTTACAAGAAGCTAGAACAGTATTTCCCCCCCAATCCTATCGGTAACGTGAACAGAACCTCTATGTTCTATATCTAATTTATAACTTACTTCCATTGTTTTGTCTCACCAAGATTTGCTTCAAGCTCTAGGAAGTGTGCTTCAGCTATCACCTTCCTCAAAATGATCCAGAAAACACATTTCATACAGCACACAGTCCACACTCATTCTTACGAATCACAGAAAGAACAGCAAACCACCTTCAAACAAACCTGTTTTATCGTTTCTTCAGTCCCTTCCCTGGAAGTGCTTAGCCTCAAGGAAGGCTGGCCAACTTCTGGCTCCCAAGTTGGAGAAGTGACATTGCTGTGCCAGACCTATGCTGCTGAATCGGCTGGGGATGGCACCAGCAGGAGGGATAGGGCATCTCTGGGTGTGAAAGGAGGCAAGGCAGAAGGGGCGGCCACGGCCAGAACGGCCATGGTCTTCGCTACGCGCCCCGAGGTATGCCCAGTCTAACCTCCTTCTGAAGGGGTGCAAACGGTGCCTTGCTGCTGTTACCTCCCCCTCCCAGAGCTTGCCTACTTCACTTCAGCCAACACCCTATGTGTCCTGTGGATCTCGGCCAAAAAGATTCCGATGCTGCACAACCATTTACAACAGTGATATTTTAGTTACTTTTTTTCAGAATCTCTCATTACACACTGATTAATATATAATGAAATACAATCTTTACACCAACTCGATACTGCCATTTGCTTACCGTGAAGCTGTGTTACATACATACCTAAGGAATAATGTGTGCTAGCCCACACTTACTATTTTTGCACACTGTTTAGCTAGAAAGTAATTGACGATCCTTTCTTATACACGGGGTCACAATTATTTTTTAAATGGAAATTGAACTTCAATTAAAATATATATAAAAAAAAATCCATCTTTTAAAACCAGTAAGAGCTTCTGAAACGTTTTACCAGTTAATAAAAGTTTATGTAAAACGTGCAAGACATTATTAATAAACAGTTCTGCATTTTTAATCAATTCAATATGTACAAGAGGAATTATCTATAACTAGCAAAATTAACTGAGTATTTCTGGTCCCTATGTCCTTCAAGATTTTAAAACCAATGTATCTCAGCCTTTCTTTCTTAGTTTTCTAATGAAATTACTAACTGGGAGAAAGTAGGGGCTTTCCTGCCTAGTAATCTCCCAAGCAGTTTCTCATCTTTAAGCTATTCGCTAAATTGATAAGCAGAAATGAAGAAAAGCCCTTCAACTTCTGGAAAGGCTACAGGTGCCAAATGTGGGTTTACTACCTTGCCCAGGTCCAGGTGTTCTTCTCACACTTGAGCCGATGACTTTCTCTAAAGCTCCAGCAGCAAATACTGTCTGAATATTACTTCCATCAGATAAATGAAAATAATAAACTCAGGACTTCATAGGTCCCAATTTTGCTTAGGACTTAACAGGAGCTACAGGTCATGATTTTGCATTTCATGTTCAATTGCAAAGAAAATCTGTTCCATTTCAAGTAAAAATTCAAATATTTTTAAGAGATTCGTATTGACTTGTGATTCAGCAGAATCTCCTCATGATGCAGCAATCATCCGGAGTGGATGTAGTGTGTCAGACAATAATGCTAGACTTGCAGATTGTTGATTAAAAAGCATGTCTTAAAAAATGGAAGTGCAAAGTACAACTATAATAAAAGCATCCAGAGAAATCCAAGCAAAAGACTAAAGACAAAGATACATAAATAAATGCACAGCTCATTTCCCAAAATAGTTTACATTACCAAACTAATCTCTCCTTCTGTAGGGTCACAGCCAAGTGTCATTGTATTTGTAATCTAAACTGAAGCCAAAAATAAATATATACAGAAATAATATTTAAAGAGCACAAGTATTCCACCTTTAAGACTTGATTTTCTATAAACACTTTAGGAGATATCTAAATGCAAAGTAATTTAAAAAAACTATGTTTTACAGAAATACTAATACCTGCCTAAAATTGGATCTCTCCAAAATGACTTTATTTAACCCAACTGATCATAATGTCTAACAATTTAGCTCATCGTACAGAGACCTTATTTCTCCCTTCCATCAAAACGGACTGTCACACAGACCAGTCTGTTAAATGGGCATCTTTACCCCTCCTCCAGACAGTTTTCCTCTGACACCTTCCTTTATTTTTTTATTACAGAGGCTCTGGTTGGGATGGGAAACTGCATGAGACAAACCTTCCTTTAATTAGTGTAGATTGCTATGCCATGAATCAACAAATACACACCACCAGTGCTACCACTATAGCTGTCTTTGTCTGGAAGGCCTATTTGTTTGCCTCCAGTTTACATTAGAACTCAGCTGCCTTAATCCCCCATATGCCATTCACCTTCTTATTTCGCTGTGTGCCAATTCTTCACGCTAAAAGGCAGTCTGTACATGTATGGAATTTTTTTTTAATTATGTCTCCAACCTACCACCTGTCAAACTCTACTTGACATTTACAATAGTGTCTGCAGAGTAATCTGTATCTATTCCATTTTTTCCCACTGTGAACTACTCTTGCTCTTACTTTATGAATTCACTTTCATTGTATACTCCTCATATAAAGCTTATCCTTTTTTGTATACATGTGTATTATGGCTGAATACAGAATTTGAAATAGAGAAACAGTACATTCTTTACGATGAGGATGAATTGCATAACATGTATTGAACAACTCTTCACTTTGGCAGGCAGAATGCATATTCTTCTTTCTCTGTTCAGGCATTCAACCATCACTTTGGAGTTTGGGAAAAAAAAGCTAAATTAACTTTTCAGTGAAGCGCTGCTGCTATAGACCTCTGCTATAAAGTAAAAGCTGTATCAAGCAACCAACAGTCAGCTTATATCCCAAATGTTTTCATGTTTTGCATTTAAGGTTGGATAGTAACTTTGCTCTTTTCTTTTACTGCAGCTCTCAACAACAATAAGCAGTCTCAAGAGATGAAAATAGTTTCTTAGGCTGAAAATCATATGGAAAAAATCAACTCCCCTTTAAAAAAAGTTATAAATGTCTGGACAAACTTTTCCCAGATTTCCTTCTTCAAGTTATTTAATGAACATATGGTTATTTATAATGTGAGCTACACTTGTAGTATTTCAAAAATTAGTTATAAACATGCCTAGAGCTACTCAGCTCCTCCCAGGACTACACTGACCTCACTCACTAGCCTTCCAGTGTTGTTTGCTTTGGGATCTCTTTGACAGTGAACCCATGTTCTTACTTCAGTGCCTTCTCTCTGCCTTAAAATTTACCTTGGTTTTCTTCTCTTAGCAAGTACCTTAAAGCAGGTTAATTTAACTTCAGAAAGATCCTAACATCAGATATCAATTATGACAAATAAAAACCTTAGCCAGCAGGCATAGCTGATTAAAAATACATATAAAATGAATGCAAGCTCAGCTATATTTTAAATTAAGTATTTAAGGGACAGTAAGGAGTCAATCTTTTAAGTTAGTGAAATGTAGCAGAAGCTAATAGCTGGGTTGATGTCTTTTTGACGGGTACAATATAGACATGTGTCCGAGCAAGGCTCCTCTCAGACAGGCACTTCTGGAGCCTGATACACCTGATGGGTGAGGCTCTGCTCCAGAAGGAGAGAGGCTGTGTGCTGGGAGCACCTAAGTCTGGGTCAGGGATGGCTCAGAGGTAGGCAGACACCTCTGTTACCCGAGGTCTGCGTAACCCGAGAAGTTTGGCGAGATGATCCCACCCAAAAGACGCTATGTTAATAGGTAACAGGGATACAGCTAAGACTAGAAATGCAGTCGTCTTCCTTTCTTTCTCATGTATGTATGTAAATGTGTGTATGTGTTGGGCTGCTGGTTTTTTTTTTCCAAACAAAAAGAGTTAGGCAGCATCACCCTGAAAATCCAAATCAATCTATTTCCATGTTTATCCAGTTATTTTACTCACTGTTAGTATCTATGCGGCTTAATGGAACTTCTCACGTAAATACACTGGTTTGCTCAAAATTCCTTCTTGTTTAATGGAGACTTAATTCAATTCAGTGTATCATTTAACTCAGTAAATGGTAAAATGACAGTTTTTTCCTTTTCAATCAACATAAACTGTAGATGTAAAATGTGTATCAGAAGACGGCAGGTTTTTTTACTCTTAACTTCTAGCGTTTCCTCAAGTACTCTACTATACTGTTTTTTCTACTTTTGAAATTCAATCCTACTGTAAAAAAAAAAACAAACCCCAAACAAAACATTGACCGAAACATGAATGTTGCATATAACCATGACTTCAACTGAAAAAAAAACCTTCTAATTTCTTAAATTTCTTCTTAAAGTATATGGAATTACTCTTTGTTTTAATTGTTCCTGTTCACAGTTAATTGTATTTTACACTTCATTTGGGGATTCCACAGAGCTCTGTCCTTGACTCCCTTATTCTCCACTCACAAGGGAACCTCATTCAAAAGCGATTTTAATTATCACTTATGAATAGATACTCTGCTCCAGACTTGCCTCTTCTCTACTGAAGACCAGAATCCTCATCCATTTCTGATGTGACCAGGACTTTTGACTGTCAACTCCAGAGTAATTTTGAACACTCAATGCTCCTTCTCCCCTTGCGCTGCAGCCCTTCGTGCTACACTACTTCTTTTGTTAAGTAGTCAACATCACAGTCACCTTGTTTGTCACACAGACCCGTAACCCTTGACAATATTATCTCTGACCTATACATTATTCCAGATCTCCATCTGGAAAAATCTCAAAATTTATGTAAGTAACTTTGTTTTTCTATAGATCCATAGAATCACAGAATGGTTTGAGTTGGAAGGGACATTCAAAGATCATCCAGTTCCAACCCCCCTGCCATGGGCAGGGACACCTTTCACAAGACCAGGTTGCTCAAAGCCCCATCCAGCCTGGCCTTGAACACTGCCAGGGATGGGGCATCCACAGCCTCTCTGGGCAGCCTGCTCCAGTTGTCTATATGATTACAAAGTTTATGCATAACATTTCTAAGTACCTTACGACTAAATCACGCTATCACCTCAAATGCAAGCTTTTTTTTTTTTTTTTTTTTTTAAGGCCTATAGTCCTTCTCTAACCTCCTTTATCTTACTTACATGTTAGTGCCCTTGTCTACTTACCACATTTTTAAACAGTAATCTTCCTGTTTCTTTTTCATGCTGCCTCTTCTGTTGGGAAAATGCTTCCTATAAACATCCCTCAAGCTACTTCATTAAGGTCCTTCATATTCTCCTTTCAGAACTTTAGAAAAGATGAACATTTTCTATGAAAAATGTTGCTTTGGTAAGAAAACCAAAACGTGCTATTCTAATGAGAAAAAAATCACTTTTTAAATTCAAATAGAATCTTAAGCCATTTTATCCCTTCAGATATGCCTTCAAAACTGAATGGGAATAACGTCTACAGTTAAGGGACTCCAGTGGCTTGTCACCAAATCTGTTCAGCTTACCAGTGTTATTCCAGATTCACATCCTGCAAATTCATTCTGGACTTGAAAGTCAAACAGACTTTCTCTGTTATGGCTAACCAAAGTAATCAAGATTTTCCACCTAAAAATTTTTTCCATCACACCTGTTGTAATTCCATTAACATTACAGAGGCAGCCAGGATAAGGTTTGGCTCTACACATGGAATTTACTTAACGATCTAGTTGAAGTCTGAGCCAAAAAATAATTTAATTTACAATTCCATAAGCATTTCTGCAGGAATAAAAAAGCAGTACACAGGAACTGAGAACATTAACATACAAAGAATGTGAGGATCTGATCCACAGAATAAGGAACTAACAGATTAATCTAGAGTACAGGCTTTCAGTTTTGTAAAATAAAATTTTATGTGTTAAACTTTTTGTACCATATGATTGGACTAGATGATCTTACAGGTCTTTTCCAATCTAGACAATTCTATGATTCTATGATTCTCTCCTGAACACAACATGATTCCTTGCTTGTTCATGTTCTTATGGTGTCTGATTTTACTCTATGTTGTTAAAAAAAGGCAGAAACTGTAATTATATCAGAGTGTATTCAGACAATGTTTGATGGCACAGTGAAACCCTTTGAAAACCCGGTCTCTCCAACACATTCACATCCCCCTCAGATGCCGAACCCAGGTGACACCACTCCTGGTTATTTCATGTTTACCACACAAACCTACCACCACCAAGGACGGAAATTCCGAGGTGTGCTTCAAGAAGCTTTCCAAACAAAGAGCTCTTCTGACAGATGTTTTATGTTTTAACATGTTTTCCTAAGAAAAGCTACACAGTCTTGAAAGCTTTCTAACTCGGGCAGCTACGAGCCCTGAGCGGAATTTCTGCGAACGCATGCGTGGCTTTGTGAGAAAGGCTTTTGATCACGGACATCGGAAATCCCAGGGCAAAGACAACAGCCTGCTAACTTTTTATTCTGTGCTGTTCCACAATAGCTAACAAAATCAAGATTAGTTAACCTCTCCTCCAAAAAAAAAAAAAAAAAAAAAAAAAGTGAGATGGGTCACAGTCGGAGAGTTCTATTTAGGTAAACCTCTGCAATGCTTTCATTAGGTTACAAGGAAAACATCAAAGCAAGCTTTTAACATATGCACTGCGCCTCTAAAAATTCTTCTGCCTCACTCCCAAATTTACAGCTTATGTAAAATACACTGCAGAAAAGGCATAGAAGCAAGATTGGAACGACACATCAGACTGATAAAACACTTAAATATGAAGTATCCCAAGAAATTAAAGTTGATCAGGCAAACTTTCCTAACGTGGTTACTGAATTTTCTCTTTCCTCACAGAAGTTAGGGTTTGCCACACACACACACACACTTGTGTACTTCTCCAAATTCAGGCAGAACTGATTAAGCACTACAAAGGTGCATTGTGTCTTCTACTCTTTCCTCTCCATGCATACTGATTTATTTGTAAGGAAAGTGTGTCACTCAACGGGCTTATGTCCTCCTAAAATACAGTGGCCAAGATGGAGAAATAAATCCTTTAGGAAGACTGACAATAAACTGAGTATTTAGTAAGTGTTGTGGACATTATTAAATAAAGGAGCATATGATGAGATGATCATATTCTCCTAATTGTTAAACAGACACTTGGTTTGCCACAGGTTACCAGAAGATGCGCATGTGGGCAGAAGCTGTTGGACTGTGGGGAAATTTGTTTTACAGGGTGTCAGTTATGGGAGATGACCCAGTGAGGAGAAGCACGGGGATGAAAACTTTCCCTACAACTACTCCCATACACACACACTCCCCTCCTCCTCCTGCAGGGATGGTTGTTCTGGGTTTTAAACAGATCATTCAGAACTTACACATATGAAGACACAATAATTTTATGTGGGAAGTTCTGCTTTAATTTAAATTAGCTCTTTGTTAATTTAGAGAAGATTATTTCTAACACATGAGTTTAAACTTTTCTCTTACAACCAGGCTGTTTCTTGTTTTCAGTTGAAACAAATACTTCATCTTGTAAATGTACTTAAAAGAATTTTTCTTTCTCCTTCTAAAAAACTGTATGCCATATTTTCACTTCATGTATAAGACTTTGGTTACCTGAATTGTAACAGCTTTTAGCATACGAAAAGCAAAGCTTTTTATACACTGCAGTGTATTTCATGATATATGACATACATTGACATAATAAAAGAAAAATTAACAATTTATACCCTGTATTGCCAACTAATGGTTTCTTAATGGCACTAGAGAAAAGGAAAAGAAAGCGAAGGGTTTAATGTTAAACTATGCATCAAAACCACTGAACAGCAATTGCTGTGGCTGTATTAGCAATGGGGAACACCAGGCGATGATGACCTTTTTTTTCCGGCGCTGCCTCCAGCCCCCAGTGAGACCCACACACGCATGTCAGATTCCTTTATTCTGGAAAGATAAGAGCAGAAATGACATGGTATCTCCTACACACATGCTAAGAATCCACTAAAAAAAGACTGTTGGGTTCTTTCTGAAAAACTGGGGGGAAAGTGTTTTTCCAGAACACAAACGTGTTCCAGATACGAATTTTCCCAGGTTCAAATGGGGTTGGTACCTTGTCCTGCTAATTCCTCACTGGCCACTAACATTTTCTCCCATTGAGAAATGAACGCAGTCTCAGAACAGTGTCTGAAACAATGTCATTTAAACCTGGTGCTAATAAGACTACAACAGCAGCACTGGTCAACATTTCACCGCAGTGCGGGGCCACTTTCTTTTGTTTCTTTTGATACAGACCAGCACATGCACACAGAGCTTCCCCAGACCAGCACCACTTCAAAACAGCAACAACAACAAAAACAAAGAAAAAACAAAGACTACAAAAAGTCAAACACTGTAACAAAGTACCAATCAGTCTTATCCTCCGACAAAACAAAACCTTAATCAAATAATAAATAAATAACCTAATATCTCCTTCTGCCTTAAATCCTTCCCCATTCCTCACCAACCCCCACTTCCCTTGAAAACCAGATGGCCCCAGCAATATGCCCTGAAGGTCAACAGATGCACCATGTCTTTGGATGAAGAAAAGGTATATAATATCTTTAATAATATTTCCAGATGATAAAACTGGAAAACACACGGTAAAAAAAAAGCACAAAAACATCTACAGCAAGGAAACAAACCGAGCACAGTTACTGTGTTAAAACATCCAAGACACCAATGAAAATAAAAGCCAAGTAGTGAACTCTTATTAATGCTATGAATAATAAATAACAAGTGAAAAGAAGATTGATTTAAAAAAAAAATTACTGTAAGATATTACATAAAGAAAGGATACTAAATAACTCTCGGGACTGGTAATGGATATGGCTGCTTTTTTGTTATGGCTGTCAAAAGTTATGGATTTCAAGATTTCCACGTTTTTATAGAATGTGCCCCTGTCTTTTGGCTTCATAGGAAATCGTGTCAGTGGGTGAGTAGATGAATGCGTGCATAGGTGAATAAACAGGTGAAAAATTTAGCCTGGAGTGGCTTGGCTGAGGCTGCACTCAGTTCCAGCAAAGTATGTCTGGAGAGAATCAAACAAATTACAGATTAAGCTATTCCAGATTTTCACTGGTGAATCTGAGGTCCAAACCTGGGTCTGTGAATCTTAATGTGAAAACTGATTCTAGTGACAACATTATTGTGCTTCACACTTTCTGCGTTCCACTACTCCCAGATCAAATTTGTCCGATTTACTGATAAAAACACTTTTTAACTGCCGACTCTATCAGAAAGTCAGGTAGATATCTTTCCTCAGAACATCCATCACAAAATACTTTATTCTGCTCCCTGTGACAATGGGGATATTGTAAATTTTTTACCTCTTGTGCATGGGTACTGTCGTGATTATCACTGACTGTGGTATGACACCCTAAATTGGATCCCAAGACACAAGTGCATCTTAAGGCTTAGGTAACTGAGGTTCTGTAGACATCCTCTAACTTACTACTCGTACAAATGGAGAGGTGTATATATGCAGATATTCTAAGCTCACGGCACATAAAAAGTAGTGCAAACTAACTTAGCACTCTTTCATCAACATGAAATAACTTGTTAGCCCACAGTAACTTGCTCATGTGTCCTTAGTTTAAAACTCTATGCTCCAGAAAAAATACAATTCAGTTTTATTTTCTCATAGGTTCGGGGCTCAGCAGTACCAACAAACAAACAAAACCTCTTCCAAGTGTATGCATCAATAAAATACCCCATGTAGCCTCTTTTTACTTAGATTTATGCTGCGTTTGAAACAAAATTCTTTGTACTTGTACACAAACCATATAATAAAGCCTAATCCTGCCTGAAACCACAACCGTACAAATCAAAAAGCCTTCAGCTACCTGCTGCTAACAGCACAATGCTAATGCGAGTATGCTGCTGGAGCCAAAAGGTGTTAATAACCTTCAGCCTTGGACCAGTCTCAGCAGTGCAAAGTAGCTTCCACCAAAGCAAATGATGAAAGCCAGGCGGTACTTCACTGGCAAAACGGACAGGCACGGAGGAATACCATATCCACTTTAGCGTAAACTCTGGCAGCCGCTTTCTGAAGTAGGTCTGACCTTCAGATCCAAGGACCTGTCTCCATTAGAAGGCCTCTGCTGGCTTAGCGGAGGTGCCATGCATACAGGTAGAAAGTGTTTCTTCGCCATCAAGGACCTACCGTCTTCCCAAACGACACTAGGTACGATGACAGAAGCACCCACAGTTTGGCAGATAGGGCCTCTGCCGGCATTTCTTCTGGCCCTGAGGAGCTCGGGCCCTTTCCCCTTTTTCCTGTCCACTCCTCGTCAGCAGAGCGCTGTGGTGTAGACCAAGGCAGAAAGGGTAGCCACGCTTTCAGGGGACAGTGAACTGAACGGGAAAGCAAGGCAGCAACAAAACACTGGGGATGGGCTGTCAGTCTCAAAAGCTAGACTGAAGAATGCAACGCACGGGCATACAAAATGAAGACCAAATGAAAGCCCGTAACCAAAAAAGAGAGGAAAACAAAATGAAACAAAACAAGCCACACGTGCTTTATAATTTCATTGGGTTTTTCTGCCATCAGTTTAAAGAGAGCAGTGTTCAAACTTGAAAGCAAGCTCTTTCTCTGGGGTTCTCAATCTAAAACCACTATCTGAAATAAAAGAAAATCTATTTGCTTAGGCCTCACCTAGCCTTGTGCACACATGAGCATCGCTATGGAATTTACTTGATCACGTTAGTGCGAAAATCCATTTGTGTGAGAATGTTATTTAAGACAAGTTTTGTTGTGTGTTGGAGCTGCCAACATCCTTGTGACTTTTGGTCCTCCAAGTACACTCTAGACTCCCTCATTTAAACACTCCAGAAGTGGTGCCAAATGCAGAAGAGAAGACAGAGAAATTTCCTTCCCTATGAGGGGCTTCAGCATTGTGCTCACAAGCGCATTTTTCAATAAATCCTTGTAATTTAAATGTATTTGTTTTGTATTCAGGTGGGCGTGCAAAAGCATCCTGACTTTCACTACTACTGAAAATACAGTAATACTATGCTCTTGAAGAGGGTTTAGAAGTCCTGAAACGAGTTTTATTTTTCTCTTTCTCCCCTCTATGGAAGCCAGAATGTAGGCAGTATACTATCACTTCAAAGCCCAGCTAACACAGAAGGCAGAAGGGGTACATATCAGACAGGGAGACTTGGTAACTCCTAATATTTCAAGAAACTCTAGAATAAAGCGCTGAGAAAGTGAAGCTATTAATCTGAATAATTTTATTCATTTCCATAATCCCACTGTAAAGACTGTGGAATCTGTGAAGAGACTTGACTAGATTTTTGGTGTAAATAAGCAGTAACAACATTATATCAATGGAGCACCATTACAATCTGGGGAAAGCCTATTACTGACAAAATTGAAAAATAAAGCAGCATGCATGTCAGCCCAGAAAAGCAAGCAGCTGATTTCTAGGTTTGATTGTGTGGAAATGGAGAAGTTATATGACTGTGAAAGCTGTTCCATTTTTAGAACACAGAGAATGCAAAATTGTAAACATTTTACAGTAGGTCAGGTTCAGGGCTAACATTGGCAACCTAGCATTCACAAAAATGCCAGCAGAGATCTCTCCAAAGTAGGCCCACATTATTAGTCCATTGAAATATTTATTTGGCAAGACAGAACATCGATAACATTATCTCGTAAGTTTTCTATTTTTAAAATATCTGGAATTGCATTAGACGGGCCTAATGCTCAAAACACTTTGTTGCAACATTTTTTAAAAGATAAACAAAACCTCCTAGCCTCATGTGAATTATTTATTTTTCTCTTTAGAATTATAAGCCAGTGAGTATCAGTGTAAAGAAGCTCAGAAGCATCCAATCTAGCCAGATGTTTTTTGAAGATATAACAGAAGACAGGAAGCCTCGATCAATAAAAATGTATCGTTATTTGTATTAAGCTGCTGCCTAAGAATCCTAACCATGAGCCTTATATGCAAGATGATGTATTCTGGTAGATGAAAAGTATAACAAAACAATGCATAGGTCTCCAGGACCCACTGCAGAGGAGATACTCCTATTAGCTTGAGTCCTGCAAGACACGCTACATTCCACGTTATTTAATTTTTCCTGTAGTAAAGTTTAACTGGTCCAGGTAAAGCATTGCCCTAAAGAAGCTGCACTGTTTTGCTAACCATGCTAACTTGGGCTTCTGTACAAAACCCCACACTGTGCAGTGCTCTTGCAGCCAATAAACAAGCATTGCTCAGCATTTTCAATGCAATAATTTGTTCTTCTTCGATTTAAAGTGGCTACCTCTTAGAGTCGCCTCATCAGACTGTCGCACTGTGCCTGAATTCATGTTGTCATAGACCTTGTGGGACCCATCCAAAACAAGAGACATAATGAAAGCAGGCAGTTGGGTAACAAGCCTGCTCCAAAAAGCACTGCAGTGGAGCCTTGCTCAGAGGGAAGGAGTAGCTCTGCCAGCCTCCATGCTGGCACAGCAGTATGAAACAGGTATTCTTTCCAAAGGGCTTTTTAAAACAAAACCTGCAGTTTTCCTTCCAGTTCCATTTTCAGACTCTTCTGCTCCAGTTGTTAAAAAAGAAATGACAGTGGCAGAAGAACAGATGTGAAGCAAACTGTAGTCTCTCCTACAAACAGTATCCCTCCCATTCCTTTGATACACACACGATTTGAATGTGTAGTTCCTTGGAAAAGCCTTTTTTTTTCCCCAAGTACAAAAAAAGGTTATCTGGACAGCTCTAGAAAATACAAAGGCAACACAGTGAGGGCTTGATTCATGAGAACACATCTTCTGTTTGATACTGGTACAGCTGCAGTGTTCTCTGTGAAGCGTTTTCCCTGGGCTTGCAGTGATAACGAAGCAGCACAGCCAACCTCTGGAAGAGGGAATCAGCTACATGGGCACGCTTGTGTTTCCAACCCATGTGCAGGGAAGCATCCACAGAATCAGAGGTGTTCTCGCAAAGGTTTCACAGTGCTATGTTTACCTGAGAAAAAGGGTGCCAAACCATCTCTCTCTCTCTCCAGCTCTTCATTACAAAATGAAGGGAGTACACTGCCTTTTGCCTTCAGCTGATTTGGACTGCACAGGTTGTGATTACGCTCAAAAGCAACATCCGTCCTGCAGAAAACACTTACTGCACTATTGTGTTAGGACAGGGAAGAAGAGGAAAAGTCTATTCAAGGGAAGAAATAAGCCCTCAGAAACCAATGTACATCAGTGCTGCAATATTGATATTGCTAGTAGTTACCTGAAAACAACACTTCTGAAACACCGCTTGGAAGCTGGTAGGGAAGCCCACCGTTAAACGTGACACGCCTGGCTCTGTTTGGGCTTTTTGTTGGTTTGTGTTTGGTTTTTTTTTCCTACTCTCCTCTTTTTCCTCTCCTTTATTACTATAAACAGAGGCAGGTGATTATGAGCCTCGCTGTTAAGAGCTCTGGTAGTTTCAGCCCCCCTGCACGACCTACCAGGCAGAAGGGGTTACGTGAGCCCAGGGCCACAATGCTTCCCCGGGAGCTCACAGGCTAGCTTGCATTTGCTTGAGCAGTCGGTGAAAGATTAAGCCCAGCAGATGAGTACAACAGATAATTGTCACATCTTAAACCACCACAGCTAAGTCTACCAGACTTTATGAGATAGTCGTTTAAGTTAAAGGTCCAAATGCCAAAGGAGCTAATCACTCTCTTAAAAAGACTTCCCATGATATTCCAAACAAGTGGCTTCCTTGTTCTCCTAGAGTTTAGAATTCCTTATACAACTTCTCCCTTTTTCAACAGGATACTGAGAATTAATTCATTAAAGCATTGAGATCATTTGAAGAATGAAAGGAAACAAACTGCTGCAAAAAGCTAGTACAATTTTCTAAAAATTGTTTTTATTATCCCACTTAATAATGGGATAATACGCTCAAACAGCAGAGAATTTTGTAGTGGATTATTCCGAGGGAGTTGTTTTGTGCAGGTCATTTCTGCATTAATATTAAAACCTTCTTGGCCTAGAGATACTTCAATGTTACGGTTATATGCATTTCTATTTCACGTCACATAATGTCTGCTTATAATGTAATGCTATGCCGCTGAAAAGGTGAGAAAATCAAGCCATTTTTCGAAGCACTAAATACTTCAGAAAACAACACTTCATTAATATAATCACTAAAAAGCGAGTGATTACAGTGCCAGCACCTTAGAAGACAAATTTCACGCCTAAAATCTCATCTTGTACACATACGCATAGAGAGAGAGACGCGCACACGCGCACAGCCCTATCTCGGGAGGGCTCCCAAGGAGCGCTGATGCGGGTCTGGAATGGCTCCTTCCCGCCCCTCCTCAGAAGGAGCCACCCTTGAAGGAGACCAGCCAGAATGACAGTGCTGAATGGCAAATCTGCAAGGACTAAAGTCAGGCAGCTACCTGGAAAGAAAAAAAGGATCCTTCATAGTGTATTTATAAATGTTAAAGGGCCCGGGAAACTGCTGAGAGATTTCTCATGCTCGGATCCTCATTTTCTCCTGTGTGGTCATCCCTGGGACAGCTCTGGAAAACAAGGCAGCCATTTTCTCATAAGCTGTTATGCTCAGCAAACCAGATTGAAGTGCGTGATAAGCTGCTGCTCTCTTCCGTGCCTGCAGCAATCGGAGGGGAAAAACAACCCATCACCCACAAACAGGTACAACCACAGCCATTTCTGTACTTGCCTGGTATGAGTCAGGGCGCAGCGGCGCAGATGGGGCCGGGGGAGGGGAGGGATGGGGAGGCCTGGATGCGAACACATCAATATGCCTGGCGAGCGCCTGCCCCAGCCCAGCTGCTGATCCCAGGGTTCATCCCTGCGAAACCTTACGGACCCGCGAAATAATGCTGCTTCCTCACGGTTCTGCGTTTCCAAAAATTAACTGCTGCTGTTAGAAAATACTTTGCTTTTGCAGAATCTGTGAGTCTAAGATGCTGCCTTGTGCACGGTGTGAAAAATGCCTCCAAACCTTGGGGTCAGTACAGGAAGAAAGTGATTTTAACGTGCACTCGGCAGACACTCACACACGTATACATGCACCTGTATGCACACACACACGTGACGTAATTTTCGTAAGCAACATGGCTGTAAGTAACCTCTCTCAAGTAATTTGTTAGGGGACCAGACTGTCAAAACCACTAAACAACCCCGCTCTTTACAGTGTACAAATATGGATATTCAAAATTGCTAACCACTTCAGAATATAAAGGCCTGTCCCCACATGTAAAGCAAGAAGCCATGGCACCTATACTTAATTTACTTCTGTTTTCTATTATAATCCTCTTTCTTGTCATTTTTGTAAACCTCCCTATTTTGCAGCAGTGTTTTGAAATCTGGCAGCGAGAAGCCCTGGGCGCAGGGAGATGCCTTTTCAGTCCCATGCAAAATGTGTTCAGACTTAGCTACGCTCAAAGCTGCTGAGGAAAAAAATTCCCACTTAGGTTTCGTCAGCAGAGACTACTAAAAACCACTACCCCATGCGTGCTGCCCGCTCAGCCCTGGCTCTTCGTTTCAACACGACGTGGGGCCCCAGCCAGCAGGCAGCTCTGCCGGCTCACCCAGCCAGGCCTGAAGGAAGCCCAACTGGTGGGGGACACATCCCCCCATTTGGCCACTTCTGATGGCTTCTGCTTGGCTGGCGTCAGCGTGCTGCGCCGGGCTCCTTCTCCACCCACAAGCTGCACAAATGGAAGGTGATTCCCTGAAGCCACCGAAGTCCCCGTGCCTCAGGCTCAGTTCGACCCACAGAGGGTCTCATAGACCCACCTGGCTTGGCTCTGCTGGTGCAAAGGCACTTTTAATTCATTACATCCAACTCAGACTTATCTCTTTCCAGCGGCTGGTCCACAAGAGACAGCAGTACAATCCCGCCACCTGAGGTACTCGTTTAGGTCAGCTTTAAGAGATTTTTGTCATGCAGTGCCACTGGCCAGGAATCCCGAAACTAGGATGGCTGTCATTACTGTGTGTTTTTAGCACTACACCTAGTAAGTTTCCCTTCTCTACAGAAAACAGTAAAACAGCCAAGGAGATGACGAAAACGCTACTAAGACTGTGGAGACCCTAAATATGAGAAAAGCACACCCGAGCTGTCAAAACCTAAGGCATCTCCTCTCCCTTGCTTTTGCTTCATCCAGCCAGAGGCACAATCTTCTCCGACCTCTCCCTTCCTATCACCTCCCTGGGCTCTGGGCAGCTCCTGCCACCACCCGCTGCCGCTCCCATGCTGGGAAAATGGCAGCAGCCGACTTGAGGCAACGCTAAGGAGGACATTTCTTGCCCTAGTGCCTGCTCCAGCTCTTGAGCACAAGCATTAAGTTTGCCCCTGCAGCCTTTGCATTTGCACTTTCACACATGCTTGCTAAGGCTGTTGTTAAATCAAGATGGTACCCAACCCATCCTGCCTAATGCTGCAAACTCTGTAACTGTTTCCCAAAGTTAATACATTACTTTACACCACGCTTTGCAATGGGGCTATTGTAAAGGATGGCAGTGCATACCAGAGGTGACTCTCGCTAGCTCTGCAGAACCCCAGTAAGACAGAAAGTCCGAATAAACTCAAGTAGAGCACCCATACTTCAAACACGTGATGTCCTCATCTGTCACTAAAACTAGTGAAACGTAGCTATGTTCTACATGATTAGCTGGTGAAGAACGCTGTCGTTCTGTGACCATTGATTTTTACTGCGTAAAATAGTAAGACTTGTTTTTCTGCCAAGTATACATGCAGTAAGGCATTTTTTAATATCTTTCATTTTGGAATGCAGGATAGTGTAAGTTTCAGAGTAGAAAGTCTCCTCACTCCACTAAAATTCAAAGTATGTAAAACCACAGCTCTATCAATCATGCCATCTGTGCTAGAAATGCCATTCTTTTCTTTTTTTTTTTTTTTTTTGCCACGGGACTATTATATCATGTGCAGGTGGTAACATCTAAAAATATATCACAGAAGATATACGTAAAACCAGACTACTCCTTTTCTTGATCAAAACAGTAAGTAGAAATGAACCCATGCTGATCTAGCTCATACCTCTTGGCACTGGAGGTTTTCTCACTAGACTTGCAACCCTCGTGCTGCAACGTAGCTTCCAGAAGGGAAGTGCACAGCTCCTCACACCCATTTCATACCATCAAACCAGATAAAATGAAGGAAGGAAGGAGTTCAGCAGTGGAGCAAGGAGTCAGACAAGCACCATATGGCCAGAAGGGAGGGAAGACAAAAGCGAGGGCCGAGCCACCTCTCTCGGCGGCAGCAAGAGTTACATTGGCTCAGCTGTGTTGTCTAATCAAGTATTCTAAATCAATTAAGACTGAAGCCAATTTGTACACATGAATCTTTGTATTTATAAATGAACTTAAATATTCCACAGTAATATTCCATACGGTTTAACTCCTGTAGTACATGGACAGAAACCAAGGACTGGCTGAGCTCATTAGCCATGGAAACATGCAGTTTTATCAGGCAAGCTTTTGTCCAGCAATACAAAAAAGGAGCAGTGAATGAATGAACCCCTTCCTGCCCTATAAAACAACGGTCCCCAATGCAGGAATGTCGGTTAATGTCAGTTAACAGTAAAAATGTTCTCTCCGTTGTTTGGAGCTGTCACCCAGTCCGAGCTCCAGTCTTCTGAGGTATTTCTACAACAACAGTAACATCATGAGAGAGTTTATTGACATCAGTCATCTGGTGGTAAGACCGCCAGTGTTTGTAAGTAATTCTCACACATCTTCCCAGAATACTAAATTTCTCACAGGTTTTAAAGAAAACAGAAAGCCACTTTCTCCGCCTGGAGAGCATTTCCCAAGGTTTTTATTTGGGCGGTGATCTCGAGCAGAGGCAGGGTGGCTGCAGACACTGGCTGAGGTCATTCGCCATGCATGCCTACCTCGCCTCTCCACACTAATGGCTGAGCCGCTTGTCATTCAGTGGCCCAGGACAGTGATTTATAGCCCGTTCTAGGCAGACCGGATCTGGCAACAGTTTGCTTTAAAAAGGTGCACAGCAAAGCAAAGCATTTCAGCAGTGACTCAGCGTTGTGTATTAATAGCCAGCCTAAGCTTATTTAAGACCCTACTGTTGCCATGTGTCGAGGACAGGGGCTGGATCAGACTGTTGATCTGACTGGAAGCTCACCTCGCAAATAAAACCATTTTTCAGCACTGCATGGTGGCACAACGACAGGGCTAGGGAGCGGCAGCACAGGTCAAGGAGAAGGGGAGGGAGAGCAGGAGAGGCCCTTCTGGAGCTACTGCATTTGAATCGGCTCAGGTCCACTGCAAAGACTCAGATTCCCTTGGCACACAGGAGGAAGCAGAGGCTGAGAGACTGCTGAAGTTGTGAAGACGTGGGCCCCACATAAGTCTTCATACCCTCCATGCAAAGTACATGCAACACAGAACAGCGTTTAGAAGAATCTTGTATACTCAGCCTACA
>JAVKLA010000057.1:15984902-15999967 GCA_034782735.1 Sagittarius serpentarius | reverse complement strand
TTGAGAACATAGCTCAGTTGACACTAAGTCCTTTATTTCTGCAGACCAACTAGACAAGCCTTTGCTTCCCCACCAGCATGTGCAGAAATGAAGAGAATCAGGGGCCGGTATATGCTTTTGGTCAAACTGGAAAGCACAGGGAGGTGAGAAACAGAAAAAGTCACCGCAATCTGATTAGCTGTGTAATTAAGACTAAACTGGGAGATCAATAAGGGAAACTGTAAGGAGGTTTTTTTCAGCACAGTACACTGGAGAGAAAATGGGAAATCTGGTGGAAATCTAATGGGATAAAGTAACAGATGGTAGGTAGACACCCAGGGGACATGGAATATGTTTAAAGATGATACTGGCTAACAGTATGATTAAGTGTATGCAATATCACACTGCACTGAGTTGAACTAGAATGTAAGTAGTAAGGCCATAAAAACCTTAATATTCTAGGTTAGACTTACATACTTTTATAGACACCTGCAAGACAAATAGAAAAAACTTACAAAAAGGCTCTACACAACACAAGTATCTATGCTATTTAAGAAAATGGCTCTTGACCTTGTCTTGAGGAATGTGGCAAACAACTGTCTACAAATATGACACAGGATACCACAGAGAGGACAAGCAATTAAATTAATCAGCAAAGATACAACAGTAAATAATGGACACGACGTACAGAAAAGAAAACTTGAGTTACATTTCTGGAAACATCTTAGAGAGCAGAACAAGCTACCAGTGGAGCTGTGCAAACCACTGTCATCTGGGCAACCTGAAGCCTACCTGACAGTACATCATTCTGCCAGGCCTGTAAGGACTCTGGGGAAAAAAAACTAGATTAACCCCCATCCATTTTTTTCGAACATAAATACATCACTAACTTCCATCAAACTCTCCCACATAACCCACTCTTCTTCCAGTTGGTACACATGCAGGAGTACGGATTGCAGTCTATAAGCTCAACACACAAGCAGGTCAACTCAAGGTGGCCTCTCAGGCTCAGGCAACACTTTCCGTTTTCTCTTGGGTACAATCAAGTTTGCTATACCAGTCTCATGAAACTCTGGTGGTCCTGTGCCTTCCAAATATTTGCCAACAATTAAATAATACCTATAAACAATACAGTCCAGCTGCAGAACTGCTTATGTCTCCATAAAATAAACAAACGTTATATATATTAACTCCAGATATATACAGATAGCTGGATACATGCATATGAGAGTGTTAAATGGAGTAGATGTAAACAAATGATATAAAAAGATATAAACCAATGCTGCATTATTATAAGTCAGTTACTTATGTAGATTTATTTTAAAATATGTCTGATTGCATTCATAGCACTGATGAAGAGAAAAGTGATGCACTAAACATCATTAAACACTTAAACTAAAACTCCTCCTTGATCGTCCCTTCACAACCACTTTGATTCCACTTTGCCACCCAGGACAAGAATAACCGCATGAGTTGAAGGTCAGAAAATTCTTACTCCGTTATGAGAGGAAACAAAATAATTTCCAAAAGCAGAGCCCTCTCCCATACTCAATCCTGCTTTTGGCTCTCCCATCTCCGACTGGCACTGATTTAAATTAGGAGACTGGTAGCTTTAGCACTTCAGCTGATATCAATTACCATTATATCATGCAAAACACTCCCTGAAGTAATCAGGAACCAAGCTGCTTATGGAAATAGTGTAAAAACCGCACCAGAAATGAAACAGAAGCCAGCACACAGCAGAGACATAACCAGCCCCTCTGTAAGAAAAAGAGATTTAAATGGGCAGCTGCATTCTGCATCAGCAGAATTACAACCATTTCTGTGAATGGTTTTAAGGTGCATAGAGAGGTCACTGTCTTCCATAGATTGGGTTACTGCAAAGCCGGTGGATAATAACTATCGCAAGGAAGCAACTGGGTACTGGACTGCCTTAAAACAGCTGAGGAGAAACAGAATAAACCAGAATGATGCTGACTCTGATGCAGCTTCAGAGCAGACATCATCTTCTAATTTACTCACAGCTAGCTCAAGAAAACTTTGCAGTGTTGTTACAACCATAAGATCCAATAAACCAAGCCCCAAAACACAGATTTTTATTTTTTTTTTTACCCTAGTCCAGGAAAACGGTGAGAGGTAATGAGCTTGGGCCCAATTAAATGTGATGTGAGGAACCAAGAAGAAACACACACTTAGGAAGCTGAAGTTGTAACAGCCATCTTGCATCACTGTGCTTGTGTCTGTTCTTGGTATCCCACCTAAATGGCTTTTGCCTAGGTACAAAGTATTTTGTTTTAAGGATGCTTAAACCAGTGCTTGTCATATAGGGCAAGACTGCTCAACTGAGGAGCCAGCTGAAGTCATTCAGGGCCCACCTTACACGTACTGAAGGGGCAGATACAGACAGGCTTCCTGGCACCCTTCCATCCTACAATTTCCTACCTCTATTACACTGATGATTCAGATTTAATTTTAACAAGCAAGCAAGCCTTCTGCTGTCAGCAACCATTGTTCCAAGACAGAAGGAAAATACTTTAAACACATTTCCGTGCCTTTCAACATCTGCATTTTTTTATTGCTTTTGTTCCTGGAGAGGGGCATGGAAAAGGAAAATAAGGGAAGCACTTCCCAAAGCAGGGAGCCAAGATATCAGTGCTGTCACTTATCATCTCCTAAACAAGCCTAATTTTTCCAAATGACACATGGGTTGCAGAAGGGCATTATTAATTTAAGAAGTAATTCTTTGAAAGTCTAAAAAAGTTGCTACAGTAACAAAGCAAGTTTCAAAAACACATTCCCCTAAGATCACATAAAAATAATGGGTTTTGTTTCAAAAATACAAAAACATTTTCCACATCCTTTGGTAAAATTGAGTCCTACACAGCCACAATATTTAATTTTTTAAATAACTAACTATATGCATCTCTTTACAGCTGAGTCTGTGTGTAAATGAAACTTCTCCACCAGTTTAGAAAGAATCTGAAATTTTCCTTGACTGCATACTATCTCACAAGAGGAGACCACTCACCATGTTTCTAAGTGTTGGCATAAAGGATCAGAAAAAGCAAACTAGTTTGAATATTCTTTTACCTATTTTCAGATGGCCTCCAAAAGCAAAGTCAACACAGAATAACGAAGAGCTGAGTTCACTAGTTGTACAGCAAAAGAAGTCATCCCATACAATGTGCATTGGTAGTGAGTGATAAGTTGCAAGGGGTAACATATTCACTGAACATAACTATGAAGATTATTGTAGAAGAAGGACATAAATATGGTTCCAATAACCAAGGATAAGACAACAACAAGCACAGAAAAGTCTTCCTGACAAGGAAGAAACAGCTCAGTTTCTTCTGAGTTACAGCACTATCAAGTTAGCTATGTGGCACATCCTGCTGTTTATATCATACGATTTTAGTAACTTAAAATGGAAGATCAAAGCCATCTGCAGGTCTCCTAAACAATACGAATGCTATACTGTGGTGCTGAAATATGTAAGGTGCTTCCATTACCTCGAATTCCTATCAGAGAAGGTTATTTATACACTGGAATGGGAAATATTTAATAGCATTTAACAGTCTAACAGGTATGGATAATACTACCTGTGTAACACACTGCCTTGTTTTTACAGCCTGTGTAAAATACACTGCTATACTGTTGACTGAATGGCAGTAGTCAAAACATGGGGGATCAAGTGTTGCAGTCCTCTTAGACAGACATTATGGAACCTGCACAAGGTATTTGATTTGATCTCTGCTCAAGTCAGTGGCATTTGCATTCATTCATTCACATTCAGCAAGTTACTAATCTAAAAAAGTTAAGATTCTTGATTTCTTCTTTTCTCCCAAACTCCATTTGTTCTTTGCCATAAATAAAATGTTGCATTTAGACCAGCTGTGATGCTGCCAGCCAATTTCACTGCAGGTAAAGGTCAAGGAAAAAATTATTAAAAACCAAAATAACATGTTTTTCCAAATTCTCTATACAAAACATCAGTGACAAGCATTTAAGTAAACTTTGAACATCGGTCAATCCTTACTGGGCTCCTAAGTGGGCTGTATATTTTATCTGCCATAACAGCAGCACTGGGCAGAAGGCATCAGAAAGGTAACTTTTGGAGCAGGACAAATTACTGAACTATTTCTTCAGTTTCTTGCCCAGTAACTACTGTGTTGCAGCTGTCCTCCAGAAACATATGACCATCACCTCAGCTAAATAATCTGCATGTATGAAAGCCCTAACCTTAACTGAAGACCTTCATAAGCATGAAGACAAAAAGAGACCAGTACATTATTATTTGACAGGGTTTCCTCAACGACGCAAGTTTTGAAACTCAAACATGCAATTCTTGAATTACATGTAACTTTGAAACATTGAAAGAAATCTGTATTTTAGAAACTCATCTGAACAGGATGTAAACATTTCAGCTAATGGACAACTCTTCATCTCAATTTCAAAAAATGTTCCAGCTTTAAAATAGCCACGAATATAGGGAGAATAACAAAATCTGCTTCCTGTTTGAATTCTTCTACCTTTACCTTCTACCTTCCAATGCATCTTTTTATTTCCATAACTTCCAAACAAAAGAGCCTTCTCATATCATAAAACTTCACTTACTACCAGATGATGACCAGCTCACAATTTCAGTCTCTATTTGACAAAACGGATTGGATTTTATCCGTTTCTGACCAGAAAGATGAGCTCCTCCAGAACTCCCAAACTCTCTCTCCAATACGTCCAAACATTTTGAGCTTCTGGTACAAGAAATGCTCCTCCACATTGCACCTTCACTGCACCTCCATACTACCTAAATATCACACACTCTATACAGATAGTAAATACACTTTTTATTTGTTAGTCTTGCAATCCTACATCAAAACATCAGTATCACTGAATGGTAGACTTATGTGCAAGATGTACAGTATGGCCGCAGTGCCCCTCAAGATACACAAATGACAACTTCTGAAGGAGCTTTCAATATTATGGGCTTGCACAGATCAAAACAAAAAGACATCACTTTGCTATTCCTCATCACCATCTTTACAACTGAGTAGTGTAATGTGAAATAATGAACTGAAGAGCACAATGAGAAAACTAACATCTAAAATTGCATGGAGATCTGGAATAGGGAAACAGGAGAAAAATGCTGGTATTCAGTTCAGAACGAGGATGTTCAGAAACGGCTTTTTCCAGTGACTACAACTGGAGCCAATAACAGCTGGATTTGCTTACAAATTCAGCCAGGGAATTTGGAATTCCTGTTTTAGGGACAGGACGCAGGACAGGCTTCTGCAAAAAGTAGGCAACTACTTAAGCACATGTTATTATCATACAGTATTAGCAGAGACACGGCCCCGTACAGCTGGCTTCAAAGCACAGGAGGTACTGCATCCACTGCTTTCCTCATCGCAGACGTGCACACAAACCACTTAGGCTATTTTGGACTGATGCTTAACATTCACTAGATAGATTAGAAGTTCCAGAGACAAGAAAGACTTTGGATTTAATGCAATGAAAAGGAAACATAGAATTACAAATGGAAAGTAGCAAAGAGATATTACTTGGGAAAATGCAAGATATAACAAGTCTGGCACCAAAAAAAAAAACCAGTAATAAGGAAGGAAGGAAGGGAAGGAAGGGGAAAAAATGCACTGAGCCGTAAGTGAAGTAGGAAATATTACGGGCAGGTGAGCTACATAGTAGAATTTTAAAAAGCAAAGCATCAGAAATCATGCCAACAGAAAAACCATATATCCTCTACAAATTTAGAAGGACTTGGACTCCTGAACCTCCTGGTTAAATGAAGGGGGAATCTCCAAAAAGCAAGAACTTGAAGAACTGACTTCTGAGTAAAGGCTGAGAGATAAATTTGTACATGTGAAAAACGGCAGAGCGGGGCAAAGAGAAAGTGAGGTAATAGTTTGCAAATATCTAAAGGAGGAATCTGCATAGCATAAAAAGGAAGACATTTTCTATCAGATATGGTAACTCAAGAAGGAGTAAACGGAAAGTTTTGTTGTTTTTTTTTTAATGGAAAATATTGAGTGACTAGCAGGAAAGGCTTTTTGGAGGGAAACGACTATTGGCCTGTGAAAAAACTGCCAGAGGGAATACTGCAAAGCTACTCCTGGACAAAATAACAGAAAATGCACTGATGGGAACAGTCCTGTATCAGCAAGGAGGAATGCCTCAAATGATGTAAAAGACCACTTCCCTGTCTGCCTATGTGTACACTGTGCATACCGTAACTAAGATATATTACCTGAAAATTTGTGCTCCCTTTTTAATATAACACTAATGTACTTTATTACTGATTTTAACAGGCTTTAATAGGAGGAAGCATATATTCAATTATTTTATGACATGCTTTGAATATAAATGGCGAGTATCTACACTCTAGTTTACTGCTTCTGTCCTCGCCCTCTCATAAAAAAAAGCACCGGCACGTTTTAAAATTCAAAGCGGTCCTCCCCAGCCCAGCCGCTTTCTTGGCTGGTTTGCTGGGATCTATATATCCAATCTAATTATTTTGATTCCCATTTCCAACCCTATCAGTGGTGCAGCGGTGCAAGAAATCAAAATGCCAGTCTCCTGAATGTGTTAGAACCTAAAAGCTAACAGCTACTCATTTGCAGAGGCATCATTGTGTGGCCCAAAGCCCCTGTCATCATGCAATTTATGTTCAGTGTTCTGGATGTGACTCGAGAGGGGTTTCCCAGTGTACCAATGTGGAACATTTCATAGAACATTTCGATATGCTACACGTTGTTGCATCGTTGTGTTCTGTCACCACACAATTGACTAACAAAACCTAGCAATGCTTCAGTTTAGATTTTGCCTCTTTTTAAAGACTTCCTTAAGTCCTTCTTTGTTATATTCCCCTTTGTTTTCTTAAAAGGGAACAAACAGGATCATACAAGCTTATCTTCCCTTAAGTGATCAGAAGAGACAGTCGGCATTGCTCCTGCCAAAACACCTACTATCCTCTCGAGTCAGGGGGATCATATGTTGCTCACTAGCCGAATTCCCTTGGGGGTCTTTTCTCTGAACTATACGCTTTCCCCCTCTTGAATTACAGTCTTACTTAGATTACTAATGCCTCAGTGCCACCAAAAATATTCCCGTTCATTTCCACAGCTTTTACAAATATGATAACATGATTTGTGTTTAAATATAAGCATCACCATTTTACTTTTTATTATGAATATCATATGTTTGGCAAGCTGTCTGACCTTCCTTATGATGATGAATGCCGCAGCAAACAATTTGCTGTATCTTTAAAGAAATGGCCAATTCAATTACATTATGCCAGAAGCTTTCAAATCCCTCTCTGCCAAACGTCTTTGCTATATCCTGCCACAGACAGCCCATTTGTATTCCAGCACAGTAGGACACTTGTTTTATTGAAGCATACAGTTCTAGTTAGGTACTATCAACAGAGCACTATTTCAGTCTCCAGCTCTGTGTTCCTTCCCACCCCCTCTAGCCTCGGTTATTAGGATTTTCAATTTTACTGACCAAACGTGTATGCGTTACTAATTACATGCACGAAATCCAGTAGTTATCGACTGCTACAACAAAATACATTAGTGACCAATTACAGGAGCTCTTGGCAGCAACGGTTATCATTTTAGTGGATTTAATCATTGCACTTAAAGTGAAGCTTGAGATTCCCTTTGAGATTACACCACTAATTGCTTCTGTTTTGCCAGTTACTGCATGAGCTGGTTTTCAAAAAGGATCACTAAAGATGCTTTCTAAATATCGAAGAGCAGCAAACAGATGAAGCCTCCTGTAATTAGTCCCCCCCCCCGCAATAAAACCACAGCATCAATTCATTCATACCACAGTGCCAACCCCCAATACATATCCCCCTTGTCATCCCCTCTTTCCTTTTCATTTCTTGTTATTTGGGCAGACAACAGCAATACAGCTGCATTGCTGTTCACGTGAACTGTGTGACACACTAGTGTTTATTTATATAGATCATGAGAATATTACACTTTAAACAAAAAAAATTATTTTCTCCCCTCTTCTGTGTTTGCAGAGAAGATACTACTTGTTGTTCTTATGATGACAGAATGTTTGAATGGTCTTAGACCTTTACAGGAAAAAAAAAAACCAACCTAGGCAAAGCACATGATTTATTACACGCACAATACCACCATAATAGGCTTCCACTAAAAACAAACACTCCCTCTCCAAAGGAATTTGTAATATAACATATTGTTCTTTAAAAGCCCACGTCTACCTCCAGATCCCCACTAGTGATGAATGATCTGGTTTACAGCCTCGTAAAGCAGAAGTGTCTATATATTTTAATGTTGAAGCCAACCACAGGACTTCGGTACCTTTCAAATTTAGTGATATACAACTTTCCAAACACCAATGAAAGGCTGTGACACTTGGCTTCAGGCAAAACAAGGAGATATAATTTCATCAACATTTTAGGTCTGATCAAAATAAGTCATCTTTCAAAGACAGCATGGGGGAGCGTTGCAACTACAGTTCTGTTAGCTGTCTGAGAACAAGCTATTTTAATAAATAAAATTGTTTAAACAAATTGGTTTAGTTCCATTTTATTAAAATTTCAGCTACTAGAGCTTTCCATTACTCAAACACCACTTACCGAACAAAAAGGAACCCCTCTCAAAAACAAAAGACGCCAAAAATCCTCAAGCAAAAATTTCTTGTAAGATTAACAAACCTTCTAGAATTGTCTCATCAAACATCAGCTTTCTTAGGATTTCAGTAGATGCTAAGTTGATACAACTCTTATTAGAAACTTAATTCATCTCTGTGAGGGAGATACAGTAGAGAATGAGTTTTAAATCCCCAGAGACTTCTAGACTATGAACAGCAGAGCATATGATATCTTTAAAAACTGTCAGAAACCACACACTGCGATTTACAAAATACTAACAATTTCCCTGAAATTAACTGCTAAAAGAAATTGAAGAGCTTCATCCTACAGTATCAACTGGCTGTAGCAACAGTACCAGTATGGACTATTACCTACCGATCCCTGAAAGAGAACGTAACACAGTACAGAGAGCACTGTGTCACGGACATTTTATCTTGCTTCAAAGCCAGATGTAGATTTGCACTAACCCATCTATCTTTCCAGAACACCAGGCCCAAGAACTGCTACATGCAGGATGCTCTCAAAAACAAGGCCAGTTCATTTCCATGCTTAACTGAGAAAATCTTGCTCCAGGGCACTCAATTTCAAGTCTAGATGAGAAAATCTGTAGGTCATGCAGTAATTACAATAACTGGCAAATAATAAACTGAATAAAACACTTAAATTAGAGTACAGATCAATCCTATATTCATAAAGGAATAGACTACACAATTTAATTGGATTATCCCCATCTCTTAGTTCAATAGTTCTTGACTTCTGCCTTTCTCAAATAACAATTAAGGAAAAATCTCAAGTAAAAGGTAGCATAACACTGACATGGTATCTTTGTCAAGGCAGAAGTCACTACACCTACAAATCCTTAAGCCCAGCAGAATGACCACCTTTTTTTTGTATGGGCAAGCTCCTGTCTCATGTACACAAGCACAAAATTTAAACTGTAATTCCACAAAGATTGCAGTTGCACCTGGAATTTCTAGTGTTGCCTTCCAAATGAGGAAACGGGAACAAGACAGGAAAAGAAAATATTCCCGAAATGAACAGCTGAGCTTATGTAGCACCCAAAATACAAAAGGTTAGGAAATACCTGTCTTTCATCACTGTCAAAAGCAATAGACTAAAATATGCAGAGGAGGACTGATAACACAGGAAATAAACGAAAACATTTGCGGCGTGTTAGTATAGAAGTTAAAAGAAACAAGGCAAAAACCTCTTAAAGGTCCCTGTTGGATTTAAAACAGAGCTGTTGAGCCAATTTTGATTTCAAAACATGCCATCATCATTTAAGAATACTGAACTTCTCTCCTTTAATAACCCTTACACCTGTTCACTAGCCCACAGACCTAATTCCTAAAACCATGCACAATGGGTGCAAGTATGACGAGGCACAATATTTGCAGGAACCAGAACTTCAATGAGAACTACAAACGCACGGAAAGCAACCAATTACTTGTAATAGTCTCAAGCGTTATTTGTGATTCGCTACCTAACTTACAAATCAAAGAATGATAATGTTAAATGCTGCCACGATGCATTTCTGAATGAAAGTCTTACATGTGTATAGCTCACAAAGCCTGGCATATTTTTAAGTTACATATTTAATTCTCTTTAATATCAAAAGCAACGAGAGACTTCTTTGTCTACGACTCTATTGCAAAAAGATAACACAGTAAATACTACAGCAAAATGAAAGAACGCTTTTTTACACAGTGACTTGACAGATACCCATTTGTAAGTTCATGCATTCAGTACAAGAATATGATTAAACCACATCACAGATTTGGAATAAAATGCACTGATAACAAGTTTAGACCAGATTAAATCAAAAGACTCTCAGCTGATGAGTAGAATTTGTAAAATTTCATGTAGATACCAGTAAGGATATTCAATTTACTGAAGCCTTCCAAAACTGAACATAATTCTTTTAGGATGGTAAATGCCAGCAGGAAGAAAGGCTCCAGCTCTTGCAATTGTTTCAGAAAACTCAATTAACTTGACCATTACTAAAAATATGTTACCAGTAGAAAGAAGTTCTGTGCTATACTATACTTATCTGCTCATTAATATTACATGCATTTCATGTATGAATCTGTATGAATAAATACATTAAATAATACAACAAAGTACCTTTTTGACATGTCGAATAATTTATTGTAACCAGAAAAATGCTTGGATTGCCAGGAAAGGAAGCTAGGTAGATAACTGAAAAATATTCTTCCTGCCTTTTCAGAAAACAGTGTAGGCTGGGTTTGGGACTGGGGGCCTTCAGGTGCCTCGGAATGTCTGCCACATGCCCCGTCAAAGCTGATGAAGAAAAGCTGCCCCTGTTCTATTTTAATGGAAGCTAATCCAACTATTTTAATGGAAGCAAACCCAACCGAGGCAATAGCTTTTGTCTCCAACAACGTGAAACAAGCATTCACCCCTTCCAAGACAACCATATTAGGCCACCACAAGGTCGTCTTCCCAGCCTTCATCCTCTGACATCATACTTAACCTGGCCTCTTCTTAGGACTTCAGTCCTGCAGAATCTCAGTGCCTTATTATGATCACAAACTAGCAAGACTGACGTTAAGAAAGAGAGGTTGTTCAAACTCAGAACTTAAGTCTCAAGAAAATAACTGAAAAGGCAAAACACCAAAATACCAAGAAACCCTGCATATAATCTGTGTCCAATTTTATGGAGGCTTTAAGGGTAGCAATAAAAAGCAAACCTATGCAAAGCACTGAAGGCTCTATACAACATTCCCTTTAGCTAGCCCTAGCATTTCTAGTCTTTTTCAATTCAAAAGCCAAGGTATTGTCTCAAGCTGCAGATTGCAATTAGGCACGGAGGTGCTGAAAAATATTTCACAGTTTTAACATTTCATAAAGCTTATTTCCAGCCAGGCGTTCACTTACTCAGGTGCAAGAATAGTCAGGCTCCCCAGTTTCCCCCAGATTTTCCCTTCAGGCCAGTTTTATCCTTAGGTACCTGTGTACAACAAAAAACAAAGAAAAAATCAATTTACGTAACTCATCGTAAGTTCACCTCTTGATTATATCAACTTTCAAAACTCCAAATTGTCAGCAATTTAAAAATTCAGATCTCCAGTTTTTCTAACAGGATTATTTCCCATCAATTTGCTTAACCAGAAGCAAACTCAAAGTTTTTTTCCCCTGCAAGAAGCCTGGGTTTTATTTGACCAGTTCTACATACATATTTTTTTAGACTCAGCACAACTTTAAATGAAAGAGTTTTCTGTGAGAAGCCTCATGTAAATTCAACCTAGCAGAAGGTGGAATTGCATGATTTAGGTATATTTCATCACTTGTTTTTAGGAGTACAAACAGACAGCAACACAGTTAAGGCTTTGTTCGACACAGATTTAAGCTACCTTGAAACTGTAAACATGTGACAAGAAAATCCTACATATTCAGTTACCACTTTAAAAATTGAAAGAAGGCTTGTGTACAGGTGCACTGCCACTTAGTTAAGGAGGAGCTCAAAAAATAAAGTTATTCTACTTTCTCCTAGCACTAGTATGAATTAAAGAAACATTTCTGAAATGCGCTATTCAACCATATGGAATCAATTTTTGCAGACATATGGAGCTCCAATTAAATAAGCGTGGCTTTGCTGACACAAAAGTCCACCTGCACATATTCAAATTTTCCAGAAATAGACCCTCTAATTTAGAGCAGCCCATCTAACAATAACAGAGCAGAAAAGCAATGCATATGATATGACACAACCACTGAAAGTAGTCTCTTTAAATAGTAATTGCAGCCTTACTTTTGACCATGGTCAGAATATAACCAGATAAGACAGAATTAGTTCCCCTAAAATACAATTACATCAGATCAAAAGAAAATTATTTTTCATCTTCTCCATCATGCAAGTAAATATACAATTGGAAAAGTAAGCAAGGTACCATTTTTCAAAGAAGATTTTACCAGAAGTCAACGGAAATTAAAAAACTGACTGTAACTATCCTAGTTCTTAAGTTTGCACATTGTGCATCCAGATTTTCCCAGGATAAATACACGGAAAGCACAACATTCAAAAAAAACAAAAGTCAACAAACTATACATAAACATCAACATCCTCAACAACCCTAAAATCTTAAAATAAGCAATGTGTCTGATGAGGTGGAAACTAACAAATTTTTAAGGTAAGCACTTCAGAAGTCCCAATTTTTTAGACTTGGAGTTAATTGAGCCCCCTTGTTCATATCTAGTCTGAATGGCTTTTTATTAGGTGATGACATGCAATTTTTTTCCACAGGACCCTGACCTCTTTCAGCGAGTACAGTAGCTAGAAGAAAAGAGAGTACTGAAAATCTACACATTAACTGAATTACATACGGTCACAGCACAGTTCTACACTTTATCTACTCCAGGTTATTCTGTGCCGTTTCAGAACAGCACTCTGAGGACAGAAACGCTAGTTCTCAGAGAGCTTCTCTTTGGTCCTGTCAGGATAACAACAGATTGCATTACAGTCCCCTGCGAGGTATGTCTTATGATCCCCATGGTCTGTGAATTTAAAGAATTAAACTTTTGAATTAGGAGCATTACAAACTTTAGTGTTCAACCAGAGATTCCTAAAACTCATTTATCAGAGTACGTAACCTTACATAATATTTTAAACTAATTTTCAGGGGAGGTTGTATCCATCTGCCTTAACTAGATGACGCATCTTTCCTTTCTTGTAGCACATTGCCCCATTCACTACCTCTCTTTAAAGTTTCTACAACAAATGAAAGCAGGTTTTCGAAGACCTGCCTCCTTTGCTGCACAGTCTTCGTACACTTCTGGTCCGGTCGAAAAGACGATACGATCATATGATTCAGAAGCATATCCTAATGAGTATGTCCAAGGGAACTCAGTTAACATATTCTAGGCAACCTTAATTCTTCACCTTCCCAGCTTTGCAGCACTTGTTCTTTGTAACTCTAATATTATTCAAGACAGTCTTCTGAGCTTGGTTCAGTTTCCAGCTCTTTTGAAGACAGTAACCGTTGAAAAGGAGAAGCTCCATCTTGTTCAATACCGACACCCAGAGTCTCCCTCAAAACTTGGCCACCTCTCCTTCTCATCCAAGCTGTACCACTGCCAGTCCTGGGGACATGTGCCACGACTCCCACCACCACACTCTTTGTCATCAGGGCCAGTCTCCTATTTCTGATCTCCGTCCTGCCTCCCTGCCTCTTTACAGTAACTGCTTCATTCTCATCAACTTCATTATACGACATACTGCTCCCGCCCCTCCCTGCAACGAGAATCCCATTTCTCATTAGCTTCCAGCTCTCATATACTAGCTTTCCTTTTTATCGCGACTTTCTGTCCCCTTCACAGATCTGTTAGCTCTTCCGCACTGCTTTTCACCTTCCAGTGTTTTTCCCACTGCTTTACTCTCCCATTCAGCCTCCTGCGCTTGCCTCTTGCCCTGGCAATTTTCAGATTTATTCTCAACAACCAACTCCCTATCTTTTCCATATTTCCTTTCCTGGTTCCTACACAGTCTTTGTGATTAGCATGCCACAGCCATAACTGCTATGCTTTGTGCTTAACTTACGTCCAATAGTAGGCATTAAAGAGATTTGTACAAGGGCTAATGGGCAGGAACACTTTAATTTCAGGATCCCAGAAGAATTTGGGCAGAAGACAAGCCAACCCATCAGTGCTGTCTGTGCAGAAGTAGAATTTTAAGCACTTAAATCCCTCGCTACTGAAAAACACAGACACCTATATATTTAGGTGTCAAGGCAGCTGTATGAAGGCTTTGTGGACTGTAGGTACTTCAGTCTTGACGTTAGATTAACACCATCTACTCTGTTGATTTTTTTTTTAAAAAATCATTCTACAAAGAACCCAAATAAAGTTAGATAGTCTAAATCTCACATTCTACATTTCAGTTAACGCAGTTACTAGTACTTCTTCAAGCCATTCCTTCTGAAGACAAAACAGCTCTTGATTCAGTCAAATATATTAAGTATTGGGCGGGAGGAGGGAGGAATGGTTTTTAATTACGAACAGGGTTTTCTTGGCACTGTTTACCAAGGATAAGTGTGCTTATCTTTATTCTACTGGAAAAAAGTAGATGATAGCATTCCTTCACCTATTTTTTCCAGAAAGTATGAACCAACCAAAACCATCTTCCTGTCTTGTCTCACACATCCCCACTTTTTGTGGGGGAGGGGCTTAAGGAGGTTAAGGTTGAATTTAAGATTATTTTGTACAATCACAGAATCACAGAATATGAGGTTGGAAGGGACCTCAAGGACCGTCTGGTCCATCCTTTCTGGGCAAAAGCACGGTCCAGACAAGATGGCCCAGCACCTTGTCCAGCTGACTCTCAGCAGTGTCCAGCGTCGGGGAATCCACCACTTCCCTGGGGAGATTATTCCGACGGCTGATTATTCTCATCGTGAAAAATTTTCCTCTTGTGTCCAGCTGGAATCTC
>JAVKLA010000057.1:15952186-15984546 GCA_034782735.1 Sagittarius serpentarius | reverse complement strand
GATGCAACCCAGCGTCCTGTTGGCTTTCTCTGCCGCAGCAGCACACTCTTCGCTCAGACTGAGCTGGCTGTCCACCAGAACCCCCAGGTCCCTTTCCACAGAGCTGCTCCCCAGCCGGGTAGATCCCAGCCTGTGCTGCGCTCCTGGATTACGTTTTCCCAGGTGCAAGACCTTACACTTGTCCTTGCTGAACTTCAGAAGGTTCTTGTTAGCCCACTCTTCCAGCCTATCCAGGTCTTCCTGCAGGGTGGCTCTCCCTTCCAATGTGTCCACTTCCCCACTCCGTTTGGTATCATTGGCAAACAAGCTGGGAGAGGCCGACTCCCCCAAGATGTGAAATAATAAACCAAATTAAAAGACGTTTGATTTATTAAGTCCTATTTTCAGAATAGTTTCCATATTTGGGTTGGTAACAATAGGGTTTGTATCAACAGAGTATGAACTAAATCAACACAAAGAGGAGTCCGAAGTATATAATAAATTCAAATATGATGAGAATTTCATTAACAACATTCTGCCCATGTTTGAATATGCAAAAGTAGTTCTTTGGATTACCTCATGACTTCACCCTTATTTGTAACCAGCATCTTTTGAAAAGAAGAGGCAACACAAACCTCAATATAGATTAGCATACGTTAGGTGAACTCAGCTTCCTGGTATCAATGAAAACTAGCAGCTAGCCATACGACTGTTCCTAACATGTATTTACATATCAGTATCCTCAACCTGTCAGCTTTCCCATTGATCTGCCCTTCTACTTTATTTTTTCTTTTCCTGTATTTTATACATTCTCCTGTCTTACACAACTCCTCCTCTTCCATTCATCTCCCTGTGTGTGTTTCTCTCTCTTCCTCATAATTTCCTCACCGAAATACAACCCAAGTTTCAAACAATGAAGAATGCATTCACCTTTCTGGACAGTATAATCAGTACTTTGGTGGAACAACCCACATGTGCTGCGAATGCTGCAGGAGCTTTTCCTTAGCTTTAATACAGTTCAGGACTGGTGTATCAGAGAGGTGAATGTAAAGCAAAATACTAAATTGGTGTAAATGAAAACTTTAGATTCAGCTTTCACATTAACTTTGCTACTAGCTTCCTAAGATTTATAATCTTGTTCAATGTAACCTGTATGTTGATTGCCCAGAAGACAATAGTTCTGGAAAAATAAAAATCTAGAAGGGTCACACTGGACTTAAAACCAGACCTGTTGTTGTTATCATGAGCTTATTCTCAATATTATTCCCTCTTCTTTCAGCCCCACCTCATTCAAATACACAGTGTCACACTTTCATGCTACACTTCACATGCCATTTTGCTTCATGGGCCAACAAACTTCCCTGTGCTTAAGCGCTGCATTTCTTTCCCATTTGCACTATTTCTAAATTTGCACTATTTCTAAATAGTGCAAAAAGTCACATAGCTTTTCTTATTTTTTTCTTCTGAGCCACTATACTTCTCATGATAATAAAACAGTAGTCAGTCACATCACTCCTCTTCTCTAACATAGCAGCAGATGCAGGCTTCCCTTCCATCGAATGCAACCCCATCCCTTCAGAGTGACAACAGCGATCTCGGTTCTCTCTTGTCTACCCTTGTGCTCTGTTGCCGTCCAAAATCCTACTCCTCCCAAACAACTAATGCGGTCTGTTCCTGAATCCTCCAATGTGCCACACGCTGAAACACTCAGGAGGCTGACCAGTGCGTGCGTGTGTTTGCAAGTGCGTATGAGAGAGCAGGAGCGAGGGCTCACTCAGGAGGAGAAGGGAGGCAGCCTCTCCTCAGGGTGGAAGACTCACATACAGCTTGGGGGTTTAAGCTCTAGGATCCTCACCGCCTGTAATAAAATCTGTGCAACTGAATTTGCTTGATTTGAAAATCTCAGCCTCTGATGACATGGTGTAGATTCAGTGTAGAAAGCACATATCCCTCCTATGCTGCTACTGTATTACTGAGTGGCCATTTAATAACAGCATACTTAATGCGTAAAGATGAATGATTCAGTGCTAGAAGGTGTCTGCTAAAGAGGGATTTCTATTACATTCTGATTCTTCCAATATTGAAACTAAAAATAAAAAATAGCTCTCATATCTGAAATACAGTAGACTGAAGTTACCTTTTATATTTAAATAACAAATTATGGGTAGTATTTGTGTACACTACAACAGGGCAGCCTTTCAACAACCTTTCTGTGAGTCCGATATATAAAAACTAAGTATAAACGTAATACCATCAATGAACACGGTATTTACAAATGCCTCATTCCTCTGTTGAGCCATACTGCATTAAGCACGCTTTAACGCTGAAAGTGGTATCTAATTTTCTTTATTTGACCCCAAATGCAACAGCAAAATAAAAATGTTCAAAATACTTGGATCTTGCTGATAAGCACTCAGCATTGAAAGGTACGTGTCAGGATTTTATTTATTCTTATTTCTTCTGAAGTGGTCTCAAACAGTCACATGAATATATTTAATGCTGTACTATCTCTTGTTCTTCAGTTTCGTATACTGCCTGATGGTGCTGAAGGTAAAAGGAGATTCAGTTGTCCTGGCTCCCACCACCACTATGGCCTGGCCCTGCAAATCCACTACTGTCACATCCCAGGGAGGAACCAGGACTGTCAAAATGGATCATGCCCTTGGAACTAGGCTTCAAAACCTAAATAATCACATGGCTGTAACTCATACAGAAGCCAATTATCACTGGTGATCCTAGACATTTCTCAAAAGCTGGCACTCTGAGTCTCTCTTATTCATCAGTATGTCCGCATTTGTTTGCTAGTCAGGATAAAAGTAATGTAAATATCTGTAACTATTAGTAGTAGATTGATGCTGAATTAAAAAAAAAAAACACAAAACAAAAAAAACCAAAAAAAACCCAACACACTGGTAAACTGACCAAAAATCCATAAAACAAATTTCAGTATTTGCCTCCACTCACTTTAGGTCTCCTCTGTTTATTTTCTCTTCCTGCTTACAAGCTCCTGGCATCCCTTGTACCGCGGTGTTTACATTCTAGTTTCCATCACCAGTGACGTGAAAAAACCGCTTAATTCACCCACACATACCTCCTTGCCAGAAAGGTCAAATCTTTTACAAACAAAGGTTCACCATTTTGCCTCACAAATTACCCGTACGAACCCAAGAATTGTCCCATCCGCACCTCATCATGTTAACAAGCGCCTGTGCTTCCCCAAAGCCTGCAAGACTGAAGGAAAATAAGGATTCTTACCATCTAAAGGTTTCCAGGCATGGAAAATTTACCAGTATAATGGTGACAGAATCATACACTGCACTAGTTTAAATCTTCCATGAAGGGGTCTGGTTTTGGTTTGGTTGGTTTTTTTTAATAAACAGGTTTTTGGCTTAACAACCTTCATCCAAAAGAAGCCCAGCTCACCTCAACATCTTGCTTACTAGAATAAGAGGATTTTAGTGTGATCACTGTAGCTATTATAGTCTGGCTGATGCTAGTTAACTTGCTCACACAGACAAGTCTCAGAACTTCTCAGCAAACAAGTGATCTGGGTTTATACTTTGTACAGCCTAAAGCCAATATAGTTAACATTTCTTTGATCCTTGAGCTTCACACTTCAGAAAGCTGCAGGAGAGAGGAAGTGCTGGAGGCCTGGTAGTTTCAGGAACCATTAATTATAGGAACTCATCATGAAGGGAATTGCTAGAAGTTCGCTTCAGACCATCTGAAAGTATTAGAGTTAATCCAATGGTTTAAATATAAACAGCGCAGTTGCTGTCATGCAGTTGTCCATGAAAGACAAGGTCTCAGAGCATTTTTTTCCCCCAGATTGACAATCTGTAAGGTGTAGAAGAGGAAAGAAATTTACCACGGTATAAGCCCCTCCCATTAAAATGTATTCCGTAGCATTTTTGTTTGTTTGTTTGTTTGATCTCGAAGTAAATTATAAATCACATCCAGTTTTTAACTGTCTACTATACTGTAAATAGTATGGCTAAAATTTTCAAAAGATTGGCTATTAAATTTACCCAGCAAAGTACACTCTTCTGAACTCAACCCATTTTTGAAACAGAATTCATCCTAAATAGGAGTTACAGTCCTTTTATGGGAAAAAACAGAAGTGACATTCAACTGGCCCCAGTGATAAAATTAATGAGCTATTCAAAATTATTTGTCTCCTTTTCAAATAATATGTGTAAAAACACACAGCAAGTTATTGGTAGAAGCAGGAATAATATTTTACTTAACTAGTTCACTTTCTTAAGAGTTCTCCACTGCCTAACAATGTATTCCATAAATATTCAGGTTTACATTATAGTGATTCCCTATAAGAATCAATTTTTTATTATGACAATAGTCACCTAGAGTGCTTTTCAGAGTCAGCTGAATGGTGGCATGATATGGCCTGAGCCTTAAAAAAACCCAGTAAATTAGATTTTACTTTTTAATCTGACCCTCCAATTAAATGCTGAAGAGAAACTCTCTCTTTAAATCCTGTCCAGAATAAAATCTAGAAAGCTGTAGCCCATCCTTTACCAGCTGCTTTTTCACTTACTAATTTAAGAACAACACTTCCTCCTGTTGCACACTTACCAGGAAGCAGCTATGCCATGAATGTGTTATAAACACTACGCGTCTCTCAGGCTGCGTGGCTTTCTGAAAAACAAGACAACCTGCTGGAAGCGCTGCTCTTTATCATCCTCAGCTTCCTGTCCACATTCTGGTTACTTAATTCAATACCAAAGTTAGTGCCTGTAAAAGAATTCCACATCTCATTTTCCTTCTGTATTTCGCCTTTCAATCTGAGGTCTTTGATGATATGCTGATTCCCTGGAAGTCCACTTTCTCACAGATATGCTGCAACTGCAAAGGCAGAGGGATAACCAAACTGCAAGACATCACTTACTGAGAACAATCCTTCTGGGGTACAGGAGGAGGCAAATACATATATTCTTCAGGCAACATGACAGAAAAACTGCTCGGCACCAAACAGCGAAGTTGGAGCAGCAGAAAGAATGCAACGCTTCATCTGAATCACCAACACAGTGTTTCAACGTGTGCCTCAGCATAGTTCAGAGTCACCGGATGGTCCCTTTGGGATGGATATGCAACTGCAGGCAGCCACACGATGAATGTTCAGTTCTGAAGTTTCCATAGTATATCTGCTCCTAAACACCACAAAATGCTTCTCAATACCCTACAAAAGGCAAAATAGCTATAGGAAAGGCTGTAATTACAGAATACCACAGAGGGAGAGATGGACCTCGAGGGCACTGTCTATATCCTGTATCTTTGCAATAGCTGCATATTTTTTAACAATTGCCAAGTAACAACTTCTCCTAAATGATCACAGGAAGCGGACCATGCATCACACAACAAAAAGGGACAAAAGTATCTATTTCATCCTCTGTTTCCCAAGGGGGAGGCATTCATTCCTGATCTCAGATCTTATAATCGGTTCCATGGTGACTGTGAGAAGATGGGGGGTAGAACAGGGGACAAGTAAAGTAAGTTGTTATTAAAGGGTTTGGGAGAAGAGCAGAAAAAACATACTTCATATCCATAAGCAACCACTGGAAACACTGAAGCATGCTGTTAGTGCCAAATAAATATAATGAAAACAGTTTCAATCTCCCTTCAGACCCCTTGGAGACCTAAATACTTCAAATCCAAAGACTCGTCTCATAATTTAACTTTCTATAGTCATTCCAGAATAAAATCTCCTGTTAAGCTTACTAAACTCAGGCTTAAAACTGTTCAGGTTCTTTGCCCCACCATCCTGTTCAGGAGAAATGGTGAGGGAAGTTCTTATAATTTCTTCTCTAAATTCATTCAGGAGCAATTTACAATATCAATACCAGAAAAACTGGTCATACTTCAGCTGAAACAGTTCTTCATTGCTGATGTTTACCCATAGATTTGTTTACAAAGAATAACTTTATCCCTTCTCAGTCTTCATTTGACTACACTAAATGACAAAAGCTTTCTAATTTGCTCTTTGAAAGACAAATACTGTGTAAGTGATCAGCCTAGTAGTCTGTCTTTGCACCTGTTCCAATTTAAGTCCATCTTTTTGTTCACTGCAAGGGAAGAGCATCAGACACAATATTCCAAATGAGGTCTCAGGAACGCTTTGCGAAATGCTATTAGCATTTCTGCCTCTCTCTGCAAAAATATCATGTCTAATGCAGCGAAGAAGTACATTAGCCTTTTTCACAGCTGCATCATACTGGTGGCTTAGAGCCATCTTAGTGGCATTACCACAGCACTTTACCTAATTCAGACCACCACAACCATTAAATCATCTACACAACATCCTATGATGTTAACAGATGTTCTTCTCATTTTAAGTATTTGCATATCGAGATAAAGACTAGCGTGACCTGTCCGAGACCAGACACTGGGGGCTTGCAGAGCCGAATTAGCAGCTGAGACTTTCCGATTCTTAATCCTAAATATACACCTCCAAACACTAGCAGCAAACAGATGAACTATACAGTGCACAGTAGCAAGAGTACTTCTGTTACTCCATGCCAAATGCCTATGCCTGCACTCAAAAGCCATTTCTAAATGGATGGTTATAGATGGCCGCTTCTCTCCTCTACCATGTAATTGCATTAGCCTGCTGAGGAGCCCACAGAAGATACCCAGGAAAGGCCCGAATGTCCACCCACCTTGACATGGGGGTGGCCTCCCCACTGCTTGCTCTCATCTTCATGTCCTCATCTGGCACTGAAAGTGCCTTTTTGTGGTGATCCCATCTAGACAAGATTCTAGGTGTTAGGCCACCTCCTCCCACACATACTTGCTCTTAGTTGGCAAAGCAAAGCTGCTCAGTTGTAACTACTTCTACCAAAGCTTGTGTTCAAACCGATATATTCTCCTGAAAAATGTTTTCAGGATTCTGAATTTATAATTTGAATGCTGCTCTTGTTTTAAAATTCAGATCATACTGAAAGTGACAGCTCACAGTAAAGACAAAAAAAAAATCTAAAAATGCAGGAGCACAAATTCTAAGACTAATGATGGACAAAGCAGCTGACTGGTACCAAGCAAACAGCCTGGCAGTTCCTACACAAGGCAGCGTGTTGTAGCCACTCACACCATAGTGTTAATTTCACAGTCACAAATACTCCTAACGCTACTAATATACTAATAACTTTGTGAAAAGCTTACCCAGAACATGAACATTACTAGAACTAGACAGCACATGAATTACTATCCCTTAAAGCTCAGGATCCCTTAATTGCCTCAGAAATGCCATGCGTGTTTTGCAGTCGCATTCCAAAAAACACTTTTTCTTCCAAGGAACTAGCAGAGCCCGCACTGTCCTCTGAGCTAAGACATGGGAGTCTTTTTCTGTAAATAAAGCAAGCATTCTAGTCAAGCAACACAATACCACTTCCTCTCAGAAAATAAATATCCTAGTTAAACTTGAACTTGGTTTCTTGCTATGTGGTGATTGTATTATTATATCATTATATATATTTTATATATATAAAATATCATTATATGGTTTCTCATTAATTGTGGCCCATTATCACATGTATACCTTAACCATTTCCCATTTGTATTTGTAGTATCAGCTGTCCTCCACAGGTGAACATGTTACCAGTAAGGGAAAAAGCTCACAAATACCTAAGGCAGATGGGATGACTTCCGCTAGTACCTTGTGGTGTAAAAGTCAATGTTAATAACAGTGCTGCACTAAAATGAAAAGAGCGTAGCTGTGCAAAGCCTCAAGCATTACCTCATAGAAATCGCAGACTCACTACATCACTTCCACAGATGAAATATATATACCTTCTAGGTATTTACGTTTTCAGAGCACTTTCACGCATCACTGAATGGGTGCAGAATGGACCAGAAACAACTGAATTGACAGGACCTAGCATGTTACCGCTGGTCAGCTGAGCTGAGGCGGTTACAAAAAGGGGCAGATATTCTTCAGTTGGCTGAATGCCCAGCAGCGGGGAAAAAATAACTCCAAGGTGGCTTCAGCGTATGTCTTTTACTTTACAACTGAAGGGATGAAAGAGGCATCACACAGCCAGTTATACCAAGCCTGATAATGACCCATCTCATACCAAGCTGCAGTAACACCCAGCATTTTATTAATCTGCAGTAGCGCAATTTGCCTCAGGCTGTAAAGATGGTTTTCTGTCCTCTGTGCCACATGCACTCATTAGCTAGATATGAATGTATCAATTTGGCCCTTTTGTTTTTGATAATGGAATAGGTTATGCTTCACTGAAATTGCAGATAAATACCAGGCACAATACTGGTTAGGTTCTTGGTCTATGACACATGGAATATAAAACGCACCCACTTTTGACTGAGTGCACACGGGACTTATTCTGACAAAAAGTAAGTAATCTGAAAACCAGGACAACTAACTCCTGATGTTTGCAGTTGGGATGTTTGTAAATAATATTTAAATATTAAAATTTCAGAGTCCATAAATCTGGTAAAACAGAAGTGTATTTTTTATTTCTAATATGGAATCTCCATGAAGAAAACCAGCATGATTTCAAGAAGATTTCAACAATTACTTTTATTTGCATACAAATGCATATACCTCTTGTAAAGTCCTACCAGCAAAATCCACTCACATTCCTAGCTGGAAAATACATATGCCAAGATACATTTGCAAATAAGGCACACAGATCGCAGGTATACAAATACATACTGAAATCTCCGTGTGTATACATGGTAAAAGAGACACTGCAGTTTGCATGCAAAAATGAGCAGGCAGTGTTTCAAATTGACAATGTGGTACGGTTTTATCAGGAAGGACAAGAACTGAAGTGATTTACAGTAAGTTACCCGTACTGGCCAGGGATGATACACAGTTATGAGACTAAATTAAGGAAGTTTGCATTGCTGCCTTATGGTGCTTGATCTTTCAATTAGTGCCTCAAGAATACTGGATTATCTATATCTGAGCACTGTTTGGTTTTGATGTTAGCGTGAAAGAAACAGGTTTTTTAAAAAATTACGACACACTTGAACAGATTCAATTATCGTCAATACTTCCATTTCTAGTCAACTAAGTCCCACTCATTCCTTCTGACTGACCTCAGGACTTTACCTTTTAATCTTTAGAATCTTATATATCAAAACTATCAGAGTAAGAGAAAAATAAAGCATAGGCCCAACACAGAGCCTGTGCCTACCTTAAAGAGCCCAACTCCCTTCAAATTGAGGGAGTCTAAAGCTCCTAAATGAATGTTTATCTACAGCACACTCCTTCCTAATGGACAGTGAAGAGTATCTTGTGACGAATGTATTTTGTGAATGCGGCATGCATGTATTTGCATGATGTGAGAGAAAGTATAGGTCTGACACAAGATAAGGACTCAGCGTATAGAAATGTCAGGTGGGATAATAACCTGCAAACCAGAAACAATCCAGTGTAGTTAATGGCCATAGAAAGGAAGCACGAAACTACAGGAGGAGCACTCAAAAATTTTACAAGTGGTATTTTACCACGTTTGCTAGAGGCATCACTTCAGTGATACTTTTGGCTTGAGTTTCCTAACTTTGATCAATTTACAGTAAATTTAAATTTGTTCAGAAGATCAAAAGCAAAACACACAAGACCAGAATTACTTCCTTCAGTTTACTGTCTTGCATTTTGCATCAAAGCAACAGCACAGGCAATTAAGATTTCCTAAAACTACTCACGCCACACGTACCCATTGAAGTTCTCCATACAGAGTAACCAGCTGGCCACTCAGACACTGAGCAGTACACTACAAACTATGTCTCCCATCTTTTTTAGGACATTCATGACATCCCAGCAAAAATATTCAGTATTACCAATTAAATTAACATCACAGGTGATGTTTGGCAAGGTCTCCCACATTCAGAGTCTGAAACCAAACCATGCTGAACCTCTACATCATGTAGATCTAGCCTCTTAGGAACACATGACAGTGAGGATAGGGAAATATATTAAAAGTACAGGGAAGTTTCCCCAGAACAGAGTACCTGACATTGAACAGGCAGAGTTGGGCGCTGAGATACAAAGTTACAGCTTTGCGGAAAGATCAGTAGAAATACTGGCATTACAGAACCTGAGTAACTCCTAGTATCAATGGCTTGGACCCAAATACCTGCTGATACAGTTCCAGCCACATGGTGCAGTTATTTTTTGTAAGTGCACGAGAGCCAGAGTTTTCAACTAGGCTAATCTAATGAAAACCAGAAAGCATCAGTGTGGAAGAATAAACATTTTTAAAATACAATTTTATATTACTCATGTACGACCTACTGATGAAGAAATAAAATAATAATTTAAAAAAAGGTAATTTCGCAGGAATTTTAATCTATGTATATTTTATTTAGTAGACTCCTGCGGAGCATGTCAGACTAAACAACCCAGTCAAGATCTCTGAAAATTAGTCTAGACACAAGAAGAGGCATACTCTGCATAGTAAGACTTCTGAAAGACTTTGAAAAGAAACACTCTAGAGAATTCTTATTGTTTCTGATAAGGCATATAGGAGTGCTTTCTCCTGAAGTAATTCTTTATATAAAGATAAAACACATTTTTAAGTATAATTATCGGACACCTTCCCACTTCTGAGAGCCAATGATTCCGCTCATGGATTTCTTACTACATGCAGATGAGTCACAATTCGCCTCAGCAATCTCCGCATCAGTAAAAATGCTTATCTCTGCAAGTTTCACACATGCTTTGGCACTTGCGGGATTAGGTTTTTGGTTTGCGCTTACCTGACATATGGGTCAAACAGTTATTCAAAAAAATATTGGCCAGAAAAGGTTATGTTATCTAGTTACAGTAACAGAAAAAGGATGTAAAATACTAGTTATTTACTTTAGGACCTCTATGCCTTCCTGATGACTAAGCATGCTAATGGCAGTCTACATCACAGTTATCCTTAACATCAATATAACAATGAAACAACCCATGCCATCTGAAAGAGCTATGACTCAGTGCAGTTAACACCAAAGCATCTCTTACACGTATTAAGTTCACTAAAAACATTGGTAAATAACTTAAGATACTCACACACAGAAGAACTTGAAAAAGGAGAGATTTCCAATTTCCCTGAAACATCACCTGCACTAGTGACTACTGGCTAGACGATGCTCTGAGTCAATTCCACCCAATCTCAGATACTAAGTCAATGTTAGAATATTAACACAGTAGGAAAAGACAGTAAAAATCAAGTCAATGTACCGGTTTTGGGTAAACTCTGTTGAGCTCGAGAAAGGCAAATGCGAAGAAACGAGAGCAGAAAGACTCCACTCCAAATTACTTCACTGCAGGATACACACACTCATTTCACTGAAATTTTTCAAGGGAAACTTATTGAAGTAAAAGCAATTACCAATGATATGATGTTTTTTCCATTAAAATTACTTCTTTTAAACATTTGAATATTTTTAGTGCATTATTTTTAATAGATTTTTTTCAGCTTTGGATTCTCATCCTCTAAGTTTCCTCCTCTCAAAGACACAGAGAAAAGAAAAGTAAGCAAAATCCTTAGAAACAGAGTAAGATAGAAATTTTAATCAAGGGTTTAAAACTTCTATCCTATTAAGTCCCAAGGAAATTAGAAATTTTTTTCCTATCTTCAGCTATTTTATCCTTTGCAGGAAGTATTTTTGCATGTTGTCAAAACAGCCCTTATCAAAATATTTGCAGTCTAACAGTCATGTTGACCCTGTCCCCTTTGAAGGAAAGAATGGGTAAGCTGACTTGTGCGTAACGCACAAGCACAGGCCCTAATTACGCCTGCAAAAAGCAAACCAAAGAAAGAAATCCCCTTATTAAAATGACGGTATTACCATGTGACATCGATAGTTGCAACTACAGTCAGTTTCAGAATAACAAGGGGATCTTCTTCACCTCAAAGAGTGCATATATTGTGGTTAAGACCTCACTGAGCACACAGAAACGGAGAATTCCCCGTGATCTGTGATGCTCAGCTTTCCACACATCTTCACCAGTATTGCATCAAGTCTGTGCCAGCTAAATCCCTCTTCCTAGCTGCTGCAGAGCTCCACTGACTTCAGGTTTCACCTTTTCCTACTGTGCCCCCCATTTATACAGGACACTGTTGCAAAGAGCCACCATTTCTCCAGTGACCTACTCTGACAGCAGGTGGTTGAGCCCTGCAAGACACTGTTTGCCATTCATTACTTATTAGCTCTTCAGAACAACAGAAGTACAGCAGAGTATCTGGAGAGAAAATGCAGATTCAGTCAGTGGGCATGAAGTACGAATCCACAGTTTACTAAGGCAACCTCACAGAAAAAGGAGTGAGATTTTGAACATCACGTATGAAATGAGCACTGCTTTACATATTTCGGCACCACTGTTCCTCAAGACACAGTACGTATTTATACGGAACCAGTTTAATCCCCAAAGGAAAGACAAATATGAGGTACTTGTAAACATCATTAATACTACAGGCTGCAGCGTAATGATTATAGACTTTAAAAAAGCAATAGTGATTCTGACCAAAAGAGCTATCCTGACACAAAAGCTTTTTTTTTCAGATGAAGCCAGGTTAAGAGCATACCTTTGTCTCACGGCAACATAAATATTGCATGTTCATTCCTATATTTAGCCACCCCCTGCACTATAGATTAAAAGAAGCAGATAGTCTGTAAAAGAGTAGTTTTCTTGACCTTAACATAAAAATAAACCAAAACAAGCTATGGTCGAGAAGGGGAGGAGAGAAGTCTTCCTCTTCCAGTCATTTAATCCTTTGTTTCCTCTTTTTCTACTACAAACCTTGACAAAGGCGGTATAGTATTATCCCATCATTTTGAATTCAGGCTTTCAATTGTTTTGGTAATGAATTGTATGCCAAGGGTTCAGGGAATCTTGGAAATTGAAACACACACATGAGATTTTCCACCGATCTTCTCTAATTAGCAGGTCTTGATGGACCAACAGCACACAACTTCAGAGCGGCGAGCGCCTGCAATATATACACGATACACTAAAGTGAAGCAGGGATACCGAAATTGCCCTCCAGGGCAGAAACTAAAATACGACCTGATCCCAACATGGAGTTCAAATAGCAGATAGTGGATAGATTTCTAAGGCAAGTAGGCAGCTGAAAACTCCTCTATCTGCAAGATGACCCTCCTCAAGCCCAGGAACGCTCACCTTGAACAAAAACCTGACAAGGCAGCCTTCGCCTACCCCCACCATTCCCCAGCAGTGGGGATGGGGATATGTGGAAGCCAGGGCAGAGATCCCCCGGGCCACCAATCTTTCACTACGTTGCGCTAAAAAACATTTACTAGGGGTATAGTTCCCATCTAAGACAGGTCAGGAGACAGCTGGTAAATTCACCTGGCTACCACCTCATGGCTTGGAAATACTCCTGGATCCACTGTTTTACTGTAGGAATTTCTTTCCTTTATAGTCCATGCTTGCATGCTCTGTTTACTCATATTTTCACACTTGTTTCCTCCCTAAATACTTATCTTTTTTTGGGTCTAACTTCTTAATCATCTCTTTTAGTTCATCACCATGATTTCCTGTTCCTTGCCAACAGGAATGATTATTCCTGCCCAGTGTTTTTAGCTTCCATCAAAAGATTAAATTTCAAGTAAGCATCACTGAAGTACATCTGATTTGCTGAAGAAATGGTCGTTTTCAGTCACTGAATTCAACTTCTCCTCTCAGAGGCAACCACATCATGTATTTACTTTCCAAAACTGATCAGTTCCATCATTACCAACGGTATGAAGCCAAAATCTGAAACAGGGGGTGGGGGTGGTGTTTAAAAAAAAAACAAAAAACAAAAAAACAAAACCCAAAACCCCAAACATAACACTTTTATTTTCAAGGTTTTCATCTAGAGATGACTGAAAATGCATTGTGTCCAAAGGCACCTGATACTAGGTCAATGAGCTCTCTGCACTGTCTCCATTTCAGTGTCTCATTGTCAGCAACAAGAGCTTCACCGGAGAAAAATATTGAGAAATGTCAAGAAACATCTCAGAGCAGAGACTGTCAAAAGAATTCTTTAGTAACGAAGGCTGCTCACATGAGTAAAGCTGTAAGGTATTCAGAAGCCAAGACAGAAGGAGAAAACACACATAAATACTCTGAACGCTTCCCAGTCAGAAACACCAATTAAAATTATTTCATAAGTGCAAATGGATCTATACCATAAACTCATAGAAGCAAGTATTACTGGCAAAACTCGAATCCAATTATCAGCAGTAACAAAATATACATATATGCTGCATATTTTCAATGCATTAGACACCAAAGTGAATTTTATAGCCCATCAAATAACAAAACCCAGGTATCAGCCACATAGCTGAAAACAGATGATAAACAGAGGCTTAATAGACACGGCTTTAGATTTGTCTAGAAAAGTATTTCCCCTGCTTTTCACAACTGTTTGAGTAGCAATAAATATTAAAATATCACTAATAAAAAACTATTATTTAACTGACAGTTTAAAAAAATCATACTCTGAATGTAAAGTCTTCAAGACAAAATAATTCTGTCCTAGCATCGCAAATGCTTAGCTACTAGTGAACATACAGAGCAACTTCACACTCAGCAAGGTTTGGAATAGTACCATTCTGCTTCAGTAAGAATCTAGAAGTAAAAAAATGGGATATTTAACAAGCCATGCAAGATTTATTACCTTCGAGATGTTACTCTAATTTGCAAGATATAATCAGGTTTCTGAGGAACAATGCTAAAATGTTATAAAGGATCCAGATCTGATTCCTTAGCAGCTCCTTCCATTTAATCATAAAAACAAGATAAATCCATTTTACCAAAAATGAAAAGATGGAATAGGCAGATAGGAAACAAATCAGTTAAGTACAGACATCAGAAAATAAAATATGAGATGGCATACAAATCCTGTGGTTGACAGATTTATCTCTGTCAGATAAATTCAGAAGAATTAGAACTGACGCTAAAACTAAGGCTTGAGCAGAAGCTAGTACCAGTGCACAACAGGAAGACTGAAGGAGAGATGTTTCAGACTTGCCTCCGCTTTGAAAATCCCCTAGCTTTATTGATTTGTGTCACCACTTCATCATCATTTTTAAACTAGCGTATTTCAAAAAATACTATCTTCCTATAAACTGGTATTTTGAGAACTGATATTATTTGCATTGCCTGACGGTGCATTCTCAAAAATAACAATATTCCAGTGTTCCTGTGAAATATCACGTGTATCAAGTTCAAAGAAGACCTTGCATAACATACAATAAGCGAATGCAGTACTTGCTGTGAACAAACTTCCTTTCTAGAAAAAGGGATGACAGTACAGTTTTCCCTCAGCTCAAAATAAGGTACTCCTGCCTTATCAAATAAGGGTAGTATTTCTATGTCAGAATTGCTAAGCAAATCAGGAGTAATACACAAATTAATTGCTAATGAAATTATTTCTAAGCCTGCTGCACTTTCTTTCTTTTTGGGAGAGCAACATGGTCAGCAAGTCTTGGACCATCGCTGCTGCTAGTGGTTGCCAGAGGTGTTTTTCCATTGTCTGAAGACCACTGAAAGGAACCATCCTCCAGCCACCCCTCTTCCCACTGAGCCTTCACAGACGGTAGCGCATGCGCGTGCGCACAGACACACATCAGCCAGTCCTCACTCCCTCTCACGCATGAATTGTAACTAACTATTCCTCTATGACTCAGAGAGCAAGAGGGCAAAAATTTAACAGAGCAAGGAAGTTACCAACAGATTACAGAAATTCAGAAAGGTCTTTCTTGTAGTAGGCTTAACCATCACAAGGAACAGAATACGGTGGCTACCATATTTACTATCGCACTTCGCTGTTGAGTAACACCCTATAATGCCTAAGGACAAAGACATAAAAGATTAAACATCTAGCGTAGTTTCTCTCAGTACAGTCTGGAGATGAAGAGAAGGGAATTTAACAAAGGTCCACTAACAATTATTCGACAAAAGGGGAAAACCATCAATGCACGCAAAAAAAGTGAATAACTAGATGTTTCTGTTGATACACCTGATGTGATCACAAATGAAGTTTATACATTCAGCCTTTTCTACCTCCTAAACACCACAATTTTGTCACAAGCAATGAGGTATCACAAGCTCAGCATTTCAGTGTACCTGAGGGACTAATTAAGACAGCACTATGCAGTGCGTGCGATTTACCAGACCAAAACAGGTACCTCTATATTGGACAGTTTCTTTAACTGTCCTTCAGGCGGAAGACCCATTTATCAGTTTCTTTGCACACAGCTAGCTGCAGTATGATCAGGTGATGTAAAGCAGCACTGAACGTATGTATTATTTATCAAATATTTAAAAGGCCAAAACCCATGCAATAGCATTAGCGGATACACTGAAACACGAATGTGTCACATAAAGAGTTAATGCACTCCTCCCGAACTACCTCAACTTACTGTTTGAAGCAATAGCCTCCCAATTACTGCAATATTTAATTCCGTTGCAGAAGGAAAAAAAAAAACAAAACACCACGTGCTAAGATTTTCGTGTGGTGAAATTCCTCCCTGTACCAGAGATAATCTTTAATTCAGTTTGACATACTGTTTTCATTACAACAAGCTGCAAATTACTTCCAGCATAATCATAACAGGTAAGGATTATGTTAAACCATATTCTCAGCTGACAGCCTGGCCCTTCTTTATGTGATGTCATGGCTTTCTCCAAATAAGTTAACCTGTCGTGTGTACACGCTGACATTTTTTATCAAAAGAGAGAACCACACTGCAAATAAAGCATTATAGAAACATGGGTAAGCAGTGATTTGGCAAAGGTTTAAGACTGATGCAAATATTTCTGGTATGAAAAACAGAAGAATGCTACAGGTGTGAAGAACGCTTCTATGAAGAGGCAATAGGGCAGGCTGACACCTTAACACTTAGGCAAATACTGTATTTGATGAGAAAGCAGAAAATGGATTAAAACCTTTGAGGCTACTACTTTTTAGAAAGCAAAGCAGGACGAGAACACAGAGGAAAACCAATTTCTTAAAGAGTTTGGTTTGGGTTACTTACATATGTTTGTTTATACATATGTATGTGTGTGTGTGCATGCACGTACATGTGTCTGCACATACACGTACAAGTGTCAGTTTGTGCGTGTGTACAGAAAACACCACTGGCTAATCATTTAAAATAGCTTGCAGAAAAAATAAAGAAAGTACCTTCCATTCTCTCAGATACATATTTCAAAGAACAAGAAATAAAAGCTGCTCAAAAACATTATATAGAAGCATGAGTTTGTGTCTTCCCACTCTCTCTAACACACCAAAAAGGCAGAAGGAAAAAACAAAAGTTTTAAGTATTTACAGCACATCTGGCAAAAATACAGAACTTCCGTATCAGACAAAAATCAGGCTAACACAGTATACCAGATACTCACACTAGACTTTTACTTAAAAGATCCTAGAAAAATAATAGATCTGAAGCATCATTATTAGTGAGAAGTATTAAACATATAGGCCAGTCTTTTGCCTCGGGAGCTCCGCGGGAGACTGACTGGGCCTTTCCATCATTCCCTCTCGTGGCTTTCTGCAGGAGAAAAGGATCCACCAAGGGAGCCGAGGAGCTGCTGGCGAGGTCACCCAGAGAGCTGTGGGCAGACACCTATGCCACCACCCTACAAGCCCCGGGTAAAGTCCACAGTGTAGGATGGAGATGAAGGCTGAGGAGCAGGAGAGGAAGGCCACCTAACCTAAAATGACTCGCTCAGGTTAAAACATTGGCAAATACACTGGAGAGTACATTTCCAGCTAGCAGCCCAAACCCAAACTATTACAAAATCCCAAGGCTGAAGCTGAACAAATGCTCTAAAATCCAAACTGTTCCCGAGTAGCTCAAGGCTATTTCAGCTAAGTTCACCGACCACCTCAAACACAAAGGAAAACGCAGAGCACATACAGAAAAGATGCAGCTTATGGGGCTTAAGAACTGAAAAGCAAGAGATTTTCACTCTGCACCTAGTTCGGTTAACTGGAGATTGCCACCGCTGAGACAGGCCCAGCTGCTCTCCTGGGTGCTCGGCTCTTCCTCACTTGCCTCAGAGCCCGTGATCCCACGGCTGCAGCGCAAGGGAGTAGGGAAGGAGAGGGGAAGCGCATGGCAGATCCATCAGTCTGAGAGAGAACTACTCCCTCCCACACACATCCCAAATAACTTTCTGTTGTAACAACTCTACTAATCGGACTCTCCATCGTGCCATGTGATAACCAGGGCTTGTGTGTTCACAAGTCATCAAGAAGACAGCTCCAAGGATGCCTTGTCATGGTCTAACCCCAGCCAGCAACTCAGCCCCATGCAGCCGCTCACTCATTTCCCCGCCACCCGGTGGGATGGGGGAAAGAATCAGAAAAAAGGTAAAGCTCGTTGGCTGAGATAAGAACAGTTTAATCAGACAGAAAGGAAGAAACTAACAATGACACTAATAACAATAATAATGTGACAATAATAATAAAAGGACTGGAATACACAAGACAAGTGATGTACAATGCAATTGCTCACCACTTGCCGACCGATGCCCCAGCCGCGCTCCTCCTCCCCTCCACAAAGCTGGGCATGACATCCCATGGTATGGAATACCCCTTTGGCCAGTTTGGGGCAGCTGTCCCGGCTGTCTCCCCTCCCAACTTTCCTGTGCCCCTACAGCCTTCTTGCTGGCTGGGCCGGAGAAGCTGAAAAGTCCTTGACTTTAGCCTCAACATGATTTACCAACAAGTGAAATCATCAGGGTGTTATCAACATTCTTCTCATACTAACCCAAAACACAGCCCTGTGCCAGCTACTAGGGAGACAATTAACTCTATCCCAGCCGAAACCAGGACAATGCCCCTTTTGGTACCAGCCTACAGTGACAGCAGGTAACATGAAATCACAAACTGAGAACACACCACAGCTCTCGTCCCTCTCCTACAGGCAAGCCAAATTGCTAAGGACTGTAGAACTAACTGGGAATTGGCAACTTCGGAACAGACTCCCGTTGTTCCCGTTCTGACCTGGAAAGGCTGGCAATTCCCTCACAGTCCCAACCAAAGGAGGGAGGTACTCGCACACAACTTGCCAGCCTTTTAGAGTAACGAGTCATGTTTCTAAAATCTGCTAGCACCTCGAAGCCTACAAGCCTTGAGTGATGCACAAAAAAGGGCAGGGCTGGAGGGAGAAAGGCACAGTGGAACACTATCTGTGTTTTCCCCATTCACTACCCCAGTCCTAGGTTAGCTGGGGTTAGGTTTCCTTCTCTCATTAAATGCACAGGAGAAGACCCACAGTGGCATGTAAAACAGGATTAGACTGAACTATAGCTACCCAGCCCTCGACCCCAAGAAAGCAATCTGGATTACCCAAACCCCAACTACTTAATCTTAGGCAGGTCTTCCTCTTCAGCCTATAAATTTGCCTGTACTTACAAGGCATGCCTAAACTTGCACTGATAGGGCTGGGGAGGCTAGTGCACCTTCCATCCAAGTCCAGGGACTAAATCTTCTGTGGTTCAGTGATTCCCACTGCCTGGTCCTAGCTGCCTGCTTCTGCAGTAGGTGAGCTTTTCATGGATCGCTCTTGGGAGTCACTTAATGCTTCTCCGCAACAGCAAGAACAGCCTTCCCAAGTACATGAGGTATGTTGAGCAAATTTGTGAGGGACAAGGAACTAAATTTTTAGATGATGTAACACCTACGAGGGAAGGGAGCAGACTGTATTATCAGGATAAAAGGAAATGCTCTAATTAACCTTCTAACTGGAATAAGTGACTAAATTATACTCTGAACTTTACCTACGAAAAAAAGAGGGCTACTAATTTAAACAGCCATTTGCACAGTTTTGATCACTGGTTTGATATCCCTTGACAACATAATTATATCAAAATTTAATTAATTCTTTACATTAGGTGTAGATCACTTATTTGCCACGTTTAGTCAAGCAGCTTCTGCTACGGGAGGTCTCCTCTGGGATTTATTTATCACTGGTCAATAAAAGTATTATTCCCAAATTCTTCTAAAACATCAATTATTAGTGACTTGTGTCAGAAACTTTCTTGGATTCACTTCAAAGCAGAGAATCGCAAAAGGCCTTATTCCTGTTTTATCTTCTGGGAAGCTGATACGCCATTTTTTTCCTGGATAAAAAGTTCTTAACTGTGGAAGTGAGAGACATTAAATTTTAGAGTAGCAAGGGAAAAAAACTGTACTGTCCGTATATACCTCCACACCTGCAAATCTGTCCTATTAACAGCATGAGGAAAACCTTACAGAAGGAGTAAAGCTCTGAAGCAAAACTGCGTTACCAGTTGAGAGACACTGCCTGGTCTCACAGAGCACTTCCTATCGAAGGAGAGTGTTAAACAAAACCCGTTGTAGTCTTTACAATAGCTAAGACCACTGCAATATTTGGGAAGTGTCTTCATTCCTGTTTTCTGAGATATCTCGTTGCTAAATTATCCACCAAAAAAAAAAGGAAAACTGAGTTAAATGGGTAACATAACTGGCACATAACTAGAGCTTAACCTCAGTAAATGGCCTCCCAAGGATGCAGGAAAATAGTTTATGTGACTCATCCTGCTATTTTTTATTAAAGTGATCCGTACCTTTTCTAGAGGTAGGAGGAAGGTGGGTTGCCTCCAATTTTACAGGAGATTGGAAGCTCAGTATTGCCTCCCTAGTGAAACACAGCTCCAGATTCAGTAGAGACTGTTGAAAGTTTTAGCTCTAGAAAGATTTTGAAGCTAGTGTGGGTTTCCAGAGCCCCAGGCTCCACAGTAGCAATGATGTTTCTTTAAGATAGTTATTTATCATTTAGTTGTAGTAATGTTGTGCCATACAACTCTGTAGACTCACTTCTGTAGAGATTTAAATGTGATTTACAAAACACATGCAGAATATTCTGACAAAGCCTGTAGCTTCTGAGGTCACCGATGTAGTTCTTGCCATTCCAGATACACGCGTGTAAGTTTCCCAACAGCCACGTCACAGCGTATGTGAAAGTTACGGCACATGTTGTACCAGCCTGGCCCCTGGCAACACACCTCTCCGCACACCGCTATTTCAGGCAGTACAAAGGCATGCATTACAAATCCACAGGGCTAGGGCTGTGGACGGTAGCATGCTCACAAGCGGGACTGATTAAGTGTAAGTCTTGCTGATTTTACTTGGCGGGGGGGAATCTGTGCTACTTTTTCATTTTGTCTTTCACACATGTATTTGCATAACTGTTAGGACTACAGAGCAGCACTAGCAGTTGCAAAAAAAGTGTTTGTATGAGAGTAAGTTTAAGTGGTTTAATTGTGAACATTATCTTGATACGTATTAAGACATTACCGCTGCTACACTGTCACTGCTGTGTAAATCCTTTTCACCCCTTTCATTGTTATTGCACAGGCCCTAAATATTTCCTTCTTCCACTGAGTTTTGAATATGTGGTCTCTCACAAAGTATTTGTTTATCTTTCATAATGAAGTACTAACTAGGAGAAGCTGGGGGGGCCCTTAACATTTTGTAAGATCAGGCTGGACTAGAAACAAGAGATTTGTTTTATCAAATGATCTTAATTTTGGTCCAATGGATAAGATAAACATGGAGTTTCTATTAGATGGGCAGATTTTATAAATTCCAGCAGCTTGTATGAATTTGAATGTATTTGGCTAAAACAGTCAACAAAGATCCAAATGTCTAGCAATTTTAGGTAGCACCACTATAGAGCGCTGATTTCAGAAAACGCGTATAACATTTCCAATAAAAGTTCTGAGTATCCTGCTTCTGAAGGCTTTTCTTCTTAAGAAAGAAACAAGCAAACAAACAAAAACCAAACCAACCCCAAAACCCAACCACCCACAAACGATAACTGGACTTTCAAAGATCAAGGCACAAGTATTCTTAGCTGTTTTTTCCAGGTTCTTTTTAAGTCCTATCTGTTTCCATCTTGATTTGTCTACAGCTGAAAACCCCATTGTAACTGTGAAGCACACCCACCTTAATCAAAAAAGTAACCGACTGATCACTGTAAAGGTAGAAGGAGCAGATCGTAACAGCATGATGTTACCTAAACAGATCATGTATCTTTTCTATCTTAACCAAAGTGAAATGCAATTCTCATCAGTAGTGAACAAACCAATCGTATGTAAAAAAATCAGGTTTGTTCAAGCACTGAAAGACATGCTTACCATTAAGCACGTGCACAAGTCTTTCCCTTGTTCTAACTCTATTAAAAAATCAGAAATATTTGACTTAAAAATTAGCCTCTTTTTTGTGTGAATACACTTCAGTTTTCTTCTAACCCTCTTTGATTTTTGAACTCTTCCTGTGCGTCTATACAACACACAGCAGTTACAGGGCTGCCATTTTACAGAGCGCAGTAACCTTGCTTCCTGCTGCAGCTCTACTCTGGCTACGCAGCAGTGCAGCAGAGCTCCCCGTTATTCCCCAAATTTCTCACTAGGTATCTGTTTTAGCCAACCTTACATTTGTCTGTAGCTTGCATCAGCAGCTAACTGCACCCACATGCATCTTCTTGCCTCTCAAACCATTTCTGTTCCTCCTGCTATGGCAAAGTTTACCCAAGCCCCTTTTTTTCAGATCAAGGACAGCTGAAGTAAGGTCACCTTCTCCTCCTTTCGAGATTTCAAAGATGGAGGTGAGGCACAACACAGGTCCAAGGCTTGTTTATCTACCCTCCTACGCCTGCAATCAAGCCTGAGGTAAGGATTGGATGGGGAGAGGAGAATGTAGCAGAAAAGAAGAAACTTATTTTTCGTAAGAGACAAAAGGCAAGAACTCCATTTTCCCAAGTAGCTTAAACTGGCTGCTCTCCCTCTTGTCAGTGAGCAAATGGGACATAACAGCTAAATGAGAAAGGCACTTTCACCCTTCTTGCTCCATCTGTAGGATGCCTGGAGCATCTTGTATCATGAAAATACTGCTGGCTTCTGCAAAGAAGCAACACTGGATAACTCACCCAAGAGGGTAAGACTGATTTCAAGGCATGACATCTTAGTGTGCCTAGCATTTTACTCAACTCATTTCTGTGTTCATAGATTGAAAACAACTTCATGTAAAAATGCCTCTTTTTTGGTGTGGTAGTACATCTTCACTCAAAAACCCATTTGTGAAAAGATCGCAAAAAGATCCCCCAGATAGCTGCACACAACCATATACATAAAGTAGCCTTTTTACAGGTAAATCGAAAGACTGAAAAGATCAAGTCCTTCATGGGCACTTAAACCTGTTCACCCAGTGACACTTCTCTTCAGCACTCAGAGGACGCCATACTGCTGAAAGTGCAGTCCTCCAGTTCAGCCTTTATTACCATTACTACGCAAGGCTGAACGTGCAGCATGCTATTCTCCATTTTGGGATGAATGGGTCTAGAGTACAGGAAGCTTTAGGCTTCTGCAATAGCCAGGCTCTGACGGCATGTGTTATGCAACACTTAATTATACTTTCAAATTTAAAAATGAGCTTTCCATGTCATAACTATGGAAATTTTACACATTGCTATGATCATATAGGTTTTTATGATATTAAGTCAAATTACCTTCTAAGGAACCAGTCAGTACATTACTGGGTAAGACTTTATATTCAGTTGCACAACACCAATGTATGCTGGAGTAAGGATACGTTTGAGAGACTTTCTTTTGGACTAAGGAGACAGACAAAACCGTAGCAAGCGCAAGTTTACAATGCTTTGCCATTGCCACACTATGTTATTTTTCAGTAAGTTCTCTTGTTATATTAGCTCTCTCTGCTTTAACGGGACCACCTGCTAGAAGGAGCTGACAAATCTGTGAACAAGCCAGAGTATTTTTCCTAGTGATTCCTGGCAACTGAACTGCACCTATACAACCAGCAAGGATGAATGGCCGAAAGCCGCTTCCAGAATTGGTATGGTTCACTGTTCAATCCACTGGGCACAGATAATAGCATGCATAAGACTAGACAAATAAAATCAGAAGTCAGATTTTTTTTTTTTTAAGTGCTGCCTACAGCGTAACACCCACAGCTGTGTGAAAGCTAAGCATATAATACAAAACAAACTATTTTTCTCTGTAATGCGTTTTAACATGCAGGACACATGGAAATTACAGGACAGCTTGATTTCCTTGTGAACACTTATCTATAGCACTCATAAACATACCAAGAGCTCCATGATATCTCAGTCCATAATGGAAGCAGACAAGTTTTAGGAAAAGCTATAAAGATGGATGGTGTGTGGTATGTTTTGCTGCCAGAGGTATTTTTTTTAATTAGTATTTCTGCTATAAATGCAAAGTAGTCATTCAACGCCCATAAAATGAAAAACCATTTTGCTGATAAAACAACTGTAAGTACACCTGGTTAGAAATTTTGACAGAAGAACATTTTCCATCAAAACATAGGAAAATAAATGTTTTTTGGAACATATCCTGCAGAAATTTAATGGAAGAAATGCAAAAATAATTACAAAGAGGTATGATGCAAATTAAGTTGAAATATATTACAAAATATATTGTATTTTTAATAATTCAAATTAGTATCATGCATGCTTAATATTGTAGAAATGGTCCAAGCAAAGTAATCAACATGACAACTGAGACGCATAACTTGAATGAAAATTAAGCATTTTGGTTGTCTGATTTTTAGTGTTGAATTTTAAAGTACCAGCATTACATTTCAATTCATAATAATAAAAGAAGGGAAAAAAAAAAAAAGTTAGCATTCCCCAAGGTCAGTGTCTGATTGAATTTGGTTTAAAAAAAAAAACCCACTTGAATTTTAAAATAAAGGCTGAGGGGAGGGCATTACTGTCCCTGGTGCCATCCCTGCTCTTCTGAAAAGGTAAGGATAGGAAGGAAGTCACTGGATAATGTTCTGTATAATAAATCATGATTTAATCTCCAAGCACCTTGAAATTTAGGATAGAGGTCTTCAAGAAACTAACATGGTTAAAAATGGGATTCATTTCATCTGTGAGGATAGCCAGCTGACAGGGGCAAAATTAGAGTAACACCTAAATTTTGACCCAGAAAACACCGAGAGGAAAAACAGAAGAGAAAGTATACCAAGAGGAGAGACGACAACAACTACATATGATACAGTATCATTCGGTCCCGCCATTTTCTTCATGTACTGCTATAAATCACAGGAGAATTGAGAAGGTACGTCACCCTCCCTTCCCCCAGGCACACATCTCACAGGATGCAGACTGAAAGAGACAGGTTAGCGCTGAACAGAAGTAGGATAGAGGCGTAACTGTCAACATTAAAATATATCTGCATGTGAGAAGTTTTGTTTCAAAATACATACAACATCAAATGAATGATTTACATCTGAAACTGCTGTGGTCTCAGAACATGAAAAAGGGGGAGGAAAAAACAGATTCCTTTCTGGATTTTTTTTTTCCCTCTTCCCTTCAAATAATGATACAGACTGCAAGGAACCTCCTTGGTTATGACTCAGTTTAAAAATCTGTGGGGTTGCCTATACTGTTCAGGTGTAAAAAAATACTCCTAAGGGAAAAAAAAAAAAAGAAGCCGTATTAGTTCAGAAGTATTACACAACTGAATATAGCATTTTAGAACAGACTTGTGCAACCACAGCCATAAATGTATTTGCATGTTCCACCTTTATTACCTGTTATACTAATAAACAATGACTCTTGTGACAAGCGCACAACATTCAGAGCAAAATTCAGTCAAGTCCTAAAGAACTTCTACACACCCAATCATCCACCATCTATACACGAGTACAGGAGTGAGAAGATTTTCCCTGTTGATCACATCAAACAACATTACTATACAGTTCATATTTTGGGTTTGTTTGTTAAAGGAACAATGGCTAGAAAAGAAAAAGGGAGCTTTGTTTCACCTGGAGTGAGTTATAAAGGCTCTGAGCAATGACATAATTCTGACACGGTGGCTAAGTTAATTCAGGTTTAATCAACCACCACTTCTATGTCATGCTGCAGGGCTGAATGCACAAACTTCAGCACTGAATTGGATCATCTGCTAAAAACTTTCATAAACATGTGATCTCAATATTCTTATAATTTGCTTGGAACTTTTTTGCTTGGTTCTTAAAGAGTTCAGAAGAGGCTGAAGGCAGGACCTGGTGTTATTTGTTTGTTAACAAATAAACAATTCCGGTTTTACAGCTCTCACAGCAATGCAGTTCCAAGAGTTCACCTATACACACACAAGCACTGGGATTAGTGGGTTTAATTTCTTGTCATGCATCTGTTGGGACAGTAGAAGGCTTGAGGGTTTTGACATTAAAAGACTGACCTAGTTAAAGCTGATTCACTCTTCCCAGGTATAGAGTAGCCAAGTTTTGAAGCACCACACCCCATCATATCATGAGGGTGGAAGCAGACTGGATCCTTGGAACATCTACTGACAAGTTTATACCTGAAAAATAATTCATTTGACATAGGACAGCAAGTACTCAGCCATCCTTGAGAAAATTCAAATTGAGAAGGATTAGTCAAACTCAGTTTAGATAAGTATATATATATATATATTTATGTACTTACATGAAAACTGCTCACATACAAACTTTCAGATCTTATTTCCGTGCCTCATTCCTTTGGTTCCAGTCATTATTTTTTTTTTCATATTTTGGGGTTTCACTTACATTTTTCCTGCTTTATGTAACCATAAGCACTTTCCTTGGAAACACTATACTGTGTACTGCGTTAATTATTTAGTTCATTATTATATATATTCATTATATTTGCCTCCTGCTACTTATGCAGGAAAAGACAGTACATAATGAATGTTTATGCAAAATCTACAAAAATAATTTAAGGGTTGTATTACTTCTTCTTTAATATATATTTTAATGCTAAGAAACAGCAATAAAACTTTTTTCCAACATCAGCATATGGTACTTCCTAATACAGAAAAAAAAATTATTTTTATTTCCACAGAAATAACATGTATATTTACATATACATATATACTGGGTGATATACTGATTCCATTATAAATAAGAGGATGCATCTTTAAAAGTTAAGAACAGAACGACTTGTTCTTCCTTGAGTATATTTCCACTATGTTTCACTGTCACACATTTCTTGACTTTGCAGTCTTTCTCTATAATCTGCTATAGTCCATACCAGTCTCACCTGTTTGTTTTTTCCAAGTAATCAATATATGGGTATTTATGTCTGTCATTAGACTATTAAATAAAGTATTTTAATAAATTTTTCGTTATGCATGCTACTGTTCACTTTTTGCAGTTACCAGAAAATTATCAAACCCCTTAGCTTTCACTTTCATCTTAGTTTCCACTGAATTTCAGTTTTAGGATCGCAGGTACTAACACAATTCCTCGAGATCAGAGCTCATGTAACAAATGTAAATTCTCTTCTAAAAAAATACCTTCATTACCCACCATTTGGAAAGTTCACAGAACCATTTCAATGGACAACACAATTAGAAAATAACCCTACCCTGAGATTTCTGTAAGTGTACTCCACAAAAAAATCTAGAGGCAGAACTAAAGCATGTGACTTTATCCCAGTTTCTCCATCTATAAAATCAGCTAATTATATTTAACTACTTCACTGAATACTCTTAAGCCCTTATTATATATAAAATTTGTGAAGCTTTTAAAACTGTCAAGACATGACAGAACTGGAATCAGAATAGAGGGGCTCCATTATTCTCCCATTTAGAATTAAACACCAGAAGTTCAGAGATTTATACATTACGAAGGCTCAAAGAGAATACCTTTCAGCTTTTTGTTAAGCTCAATACCTTAACTCAAAGAACCTTTTTACCTAAGGCTTGTTTCCACACGTTAATCATTCTTGTGACTCTTCTTTGAACCTTCATCTATTTTATTCTTTACTTATGGACACAAGAACTAGAGAAAACAATCCAGTCTTAGTTCTGCCAGCACCAGACAGTATCATCTCCCTTCCCATTCCCAAACTTTCTAGCTTATGTACCCAGAGATCATGCCAGCCCTTCAGCCACACATTTTACACAAGATGGAGTCTATTGCTCTAAAAAGAAGTCCTATGTCTTTGTCTCTTGGTGCACAATGTTACATTTGCTATATTAAAGCAACAATCTTGTATTGCCCAGTTTGACAAGCACAGTCACTCAGCGATTTGCTCAGTTCATTATTTTCTCAATGTCTGAATCATCTATAAACTTTGTAAGCCATCATTTTTACAAGGGCACAGATTAAAAAAAAGTTCAAATGTGGAGAACTGGCAACCCACTGGTAGACAGAGATACGCAAGGACCTCAAACGTAACTGTATTCACCTTCCTTTAAGCCTGATTCTGCTACTGTGTGTCCTTCTCACCATGCATCGTTCTTGTTTCTCATGAAAATGCCAAACAGCACCAAGGGAGTGACCTTACAGCAGTCTAAAAGTGTATTTTCATACTACTTCTTTGTCAACAGCCCAATGTATAAGCACTTCAAAAACATGGCAAGGGTAGTAGTGTAACAAGACCTATTTTTAACAAACTCATGCTGACAAGCATTAGCGACATCCCGTGATTCTCCTCTGTCCTTTATTAACCAAGTCCTACACCAGTTACTCCATCGTTTCACCTGGATCAGTATCCAAGGCTTACAACTACCTCAGTTACCTGGTCTACAACGCTGGCGCTCATCCAGGTTTCCACTAACTTCCTGGTATGCCAAGACTTTCGTAAATCAACAGTGAGAGTCCAACATTAACTCCTTTGTCAGCTCTTTTTGGATTAAACTACCTTCAGATTTTAAAACGGCCACGCTGAAAACTGGACTTCCATCTATGTACCCACTGTCCCAGGCTACATGCCTCTGGGAGGCAACAACATTTTTACTTCCCATTATTCTACATTTTAAACAAAACGTACCCTTCCTATACCAACTATCAAGCTGCTCTCAAGTAGGAAAATCAAATACAACCAACATATCTGTTTTTCTTCTCACCCAAACATTTTGGTCTAATAAGCAAAGGTACCAACAGAAAGTCCTATCAGTGCATGAAAGAAAATAACTGCAACACCAATATTCTTCCCACTGCAGGCTTGGTTTTTTCCTTTTATACATGTGTGATTGCAACGCAGGCCAATGAAACCATTAACCAGACAAACAGAAGAAGGGGGTGCTTTAATTTGCTTGTAAAACTATGAAAAACTGCAAGTGTTTCTGATCGCACAATACGTATGCCAAAATTCAGATAGAAGACTTTGTTTAAAATACGTATAAGGAAATGTTAAGAGAGGAATAGGCTGTTACTTTTCCATCTGAATTACTGGTGGTACCATATATAACCAGGCAGGAAACTCATCTCCCCTTCTCTGTGATGTTAAGCTTATCTGAGAAATAAAGGTTCAAATGGATCAGCTTTGGTATCCAAAGTAGCCAATCTTTTGTGCTGGCAAGCATCAACATTTTAAAAACGAGGAACAAAAAAACCCAAACAACTCAGAACAAATATTGATCATTCACTCTGTCAAGCTGATGCTGAATCAATTATCTACTTGGTCTCAGAAATGTGCGTCGAAATGCTCTGCTTCTGAGGGTTCTCTTGGATATTTATTTTGCAGATAATCAGGAGTTTTGTTTTATTAGAAAGTGGGTTTAGTTGCTGCTGGGGACTGGGATGGAAGGAGAGGGGAGAAGGAGGGAGATTTCATGCCTATAAAAGACCAATTGAAGATCAGACTAAAGCTCATTTACAGACTTCCAGTAAGAAACTGTGACCAAGGCTTAAAACACACTAAAGAAGCAGCTTCATCTTGAACTTTGGGAGCAGCTGTGCTCTCATTCCCCTTCCCCCAACACAGGAAACAGACCTAGAAACAAAAATAAGACAGGAATGCTCCTGTGCAAACTAATGTTGCTGGCTTCTTAAACATCCACTACTCTCGTGCCAAAAAAAATGAAACCTAGAAGGATTTAACACTTCAAAGGATAGTGGGAGACTGCTTTAAACATAGAATCCTCTACCAGAGACAGATATTCTTTCATTTTGTAAACAAGTTGAAAAAAATGTTATCATGAGTGCATGTTAAGACAGATTTCATTTATATTCCTGTACTACTTATGCACAAATACATTATTGCATATTACACTTTTACCTATTTTAGACTACAATTAATGGTATAGCAGTGTTATCTCCCACCAGAAAAAAGAAATGCAGCAGTTGAATCTTCTGATACCTTCCAAAACACTGTATTACAATATGCAGTTTGAAAGCTTAGCACTACAGAGAAATGTTTGACAAAGAAGTTCTCTCCTTATTAAGCAATGGTACATAATTATATGTTCAAGGAGAATGTGAATAACATCTTGCCAAAGGAATGTACGGCCACATATGCTACTCACAGTATTCCCAACTACAAATTATAGTTATGCTTTCACTTGTGTTATTAAGAACTTGGCCTTTATTCAGTGTATTTCATTTTCTGAACAAAGGGAAAGAGAAGGGAAGGAAAGTGAGTGGTAGGCTAAGTTCTCTGTCTAACTTAAAAAAAAAAACAAACTTTATCTAATTTTGACGAGTACAAATCATCTCTGTGGCTTGCTCTGCTTCACTCACCAAAAACAACTCATGTTTTCAACACTTAATTTAATATTTTGCAGGCTAATGGAAACTTTACATAATGCATTCTCCCTCTTAAAGCTAAAACGTCAACACAGATGGGATTGAGATCTTGATATGGAGAGAAAGCAAATGTTATCTTTCCAAAATCTTCAGCCTAACAAACGTGATGTGGAGGATGGGATGAGCACTGATATGAAGGAAAAAAGGACAGGAAAATAATCTTACTCATTTTAGAAGAGTGTCTGTGTCTCTTTCCGAGCGCAGCACACCCAGCCATACCTCTCTCAACAGTGCCTAACGTTTGATTAAAATAGTTTCTTGATCCCTCTCATTCTGCTAGTGTCCTCCCTGTGGCAGGACATGAAAAACAGATTGAAAAACAATAGTTGATGTGATTGTTAACAGTTATATTTCAGTCTCACTTAAAATCTACTAAGTTTGTCAGATTAGTCCTCAGTCACAATGAATTCCAACTCCAGTGGTTTCCTTTTTTTTGAAAAAAAAAGTATGTTTCATCTTTTCTTTGTGCATTGAGAGTTCAGGGCCATGCAGCACTTGTGCCTTCAGCACCTGTTAATAATTCCTCAGAGAAATGGATAGAGAGCAAAAGCAGGTGAAGGGAGGCTTTAAAGTTTTAACCATTCCATCCATGGATCATATCCCATCCAACCACACTTAAAAGCACCATTTTCTTCACTGCTGTACCTCACAAAAGGGAAATAACTTGCTGTGAGTGTAGCATTTCAAAAAGGGTGCAAAGTAATGTAAATGATTTTTCAGTTTTAAGGATTTCATCCTAAATACAGGTAATTAGATCTGAGCAAGCACTGGTCACACCCTGGATGTGTCAGTCCGGGAAAGATCATCATCACAGATGCGAGCTTAATCCTGGACAACCAATTTTTCTCTTGAGCTCTCTTCCAGTTACCAATATAATCTCTTGTCTCCAGAATAAAAGTTTGGCAATTTTTTTGCAGGAAGATCTGCATGGTTACAGAATGCACTGCTTATTGTACTTGAAATGGAACAGAAACAGCTGCTCAATCATCCACTAAATTGTCATTTCACAAACCCTTTTTCCCTGTTCTGCGTAAAGTCATATATTTATGTCTACTACATTTTCTGTAATCACTGCTAAGAATAAGCACTTCATTACTAGAGATGTGTTTTATAATCCAATATAACGCAGTTCAAACCACTTGATACTTGCCAGCTTACAACAAGGGGACAGGTAAATGGACCAAGCTTTAAACAGATTACAACTGAATTTAAAAAAAAAAAAACAAAAAAAAAACCACAAACACAGCAGCACCTCTATCAGAAAATCCCCATCTACACAGGTGGTACTAGGCTAGCACACTGGTTTTTACAGTCTTCATTGCTGGAGCATAACGCTTCTTATGCCTGGAAAACAATATCGAGAACAGACTGTTACAAACTCTTTGACTTGACTGCCAAGAGTGGATGTTCCAAAATGACTTAACTGTCATGTCCCCTCACTGAAAGCAGGCTTTCTATCAAGTTCCAGTCTAAAGAAATGTCTGGGTATTTTTTTATTTTATGCTACATTTTGTGTGGTTATAGGATATATTTTCAGCCTGATCTGAGATACTAAGCTCTACAGGTCTAGTAACAAAATTAACAGGAGCTCCACAGCTAAAGAATGCTAAAGAATGGAATGGAATGGAGTAGGAGTATTTCAGCCAGAAGGGACTTACGACGATTATCTAGTCCTCAGGGCTGACCAAAAGTTAAAGCACGTTATTAAGGGCATTGTCCAAATGCCTCTTAAGCACTGACAGGCTTGGGGCATCGACCACCTCTCTAGGAAGCCTGTTCCAGGGTTTGACCACCCTC
>JAVKLA010000057.1:15938898-15951285 GCA_034782735.1 Sagittarius serpentarius | reverse complement strand
ACACGGCGGGACAATCCCCTCTTTTGAGCGGCTGGTCAGGCTGTGCCTGGTGCTCCCCAGGGTGCGGTTTGCCCTCTTAGGACCAATCTGGATGAGAACCGTACCACAATTAATTTCAAAAAATATACATACTGATGGAGGTAGGCATTTTGTTATATATAAACTACATTTTGAAATGCCAGCTGGCCCATAATAGAAAACAACTAAACAAAAAGGTAAAGAAAATCCACATACCTATAGCAGGTTAGGGTGAAAATGTGGTCTAAAAACCAGTAAGTCTTTATGTATTGCACATCACACACCAATATCTCAAAAGAATTTATATATGTTTTTGTACATAGCTTAGTAACAAAAAGTCCTCGTGCAAGTGTTACAGAAATTAACTACATAAGAAGTCTTAATTATCATTGTAAGTTTTCTGGTTGCTTGGTAAACAATAAATTTATCTGATGATTCTTCACTTCAGCACAGCAGTTTTGCAGACATTTAGAACTGTTACGTTTCCATAATGATATACTACATGACAAATACTGTACACCATTAGATTTCAAAACATCATATTGTAAACAGAAGGCTTTGAAATTACAACTTAGAAAGCTGCTTCATATTCATACCTCTAGCATGTGGTATATGCTCATTTTATCCATCTAAAAATATCTCATTTGTAAAAATCTAATATCTGGAAACATGACTAGATGGGCTTAAAATAGTCAGTTCGCTGATGGATTTATAACTTTATCTGCGTTTCACAATTACAGTCAAAAGCCTATTTTAAAAAGAGTAAGTTCATACCCCTTCTGCAAATAGGCGTTTACAACAGCCTTTGAATTAAGTTCATACCAGACTGCAGCCCACATAACGAGTAAGTATGTTTTCTATAAGCAGCAGAATGAAACGAATCTGCCTTTTTACACTTTTATATCCCATGTCTGCTGAAGAGCCTCACAAACTTCTGCTATAACCCAGACAATTACGCCATGTACTGCCTGGACAGTCAGTACGCACACACTCAACTGCGAAGTTGGTTGCTGCCCCACAGAGCAAACCAAGAGCTGCGCTCTTCCCATCTTGGGAGGGAGTGGCACAACTTTGGTCTCTGTCATCTCCTCGGCCACTAATTCTCACAACACCTGTAGGAATGCCCTATCTTTGAGCACATTAACACTTTGTCACATGTGGCTGATGTTGTTTAACAGAGCCAGGTGTTCTATTATGGGAGGGGTGGACAGACAGAGACAATGCCAGATTGGACAGTAGGAAAAGGTTCTTCACTGAGCGGGTGGTAGGTCACTGAACAGGCTCCCCAGGGAAGTGGTCACAGCACCAAGCCTGTCAGAGTCCAAGGAACATCTGGACAATGCTCTTAGTCCCATGGTTTAGTTTTAGGTAGTCCTGCGAGGAGCAGGGAGTTGGACACAATGATTCTTATGGGTCCCTTCCAACTTGAGATATTCTATGATTCTATGAACGCAAACCACACAAATTTTGTTTCTTAAGAAAAATTCAGTAACGCTTAGACAGGTCATGCATACCAACTCAAAATCCCCAAGCTCATTAGTACTGCCCAAGGAAAGATTCTGGACTGACCTACCATTTAGTTTTCACTGTACAAACTCTGGCTTCTGCTGGGAAGTGCTGAAATCAGGCAGAAGTCACTCTAGCTGTACGCATCAATGAGCCAAGGGCACACAAACTGATGATTTCGGTTTCTTTTTCCTCTCAACCTTTTAATACTCTTACCTTCAGACAGTCCAAGTTAAGATCCAGTGAAATGGCTCTATCTGTCAGCTGAGCAAAACACCTAAGTAGCATAACATTTCACACCATAGCCAGTCAGGCCATTTCACGAGGGAAAAGCACGGTGCTTTTTATGTACTACTTCACTGAGAGTTAAGAAATAGTCATTGTCCTCTAGACTTCATCTTTGGCTATTCAATTTCTGCCACTGATTAACTGGGTACTGGTTGAGCAGAAATAGTAAATTCAAACCAGTGGGCAAGAAACAAGTTTCAGAGAAACTGTACTGGTATTTCACTCTAAACAGCTCTGTTTTTAATAGGTAATTGGATTTTTAATTTTAAAGGCAGTAATACTGAGATTTTAATCAATGCTTAAATAGGATGAACCCATAAAAATATGAGTTATTTGAACTGAATAACACATTGTGCTGGTGACCCTAATATGCCTGTTCCTCAATCTATTGTGATTTTGAGGTTACAAAAATATACAGTAAACGAAGCTCTGGATGATGATATTTAGCTGTCTTGAAATTTCCTTTATGTTCTGCCAACTTCAGTTCTGATTTGGCCTAGAATGGTAACTGGTAAACAATAATCTGGCATGCACTCATTAGCAGAAAAACAAACAATGTATTTTTAAAAGTACAATAAGCCAGATAAATTTTCATCTCACACCAGAAGAGTTTAGCTTCTAGTCCAATGTACTGTCTTAATTCTTTTGTTGCCGATTGCACAAATGGTAGAAAAATACTCTATTACACATTAGGCTTTTTGCTATAAGGCCTTTCATTTAGTTACTGCTATTTCTTCTCCCTCCCCTTTCCCCCATTTTAAGAGATACCATCAGTGTGAAATCTGCTCAATTTCAAACAAGTAGGGTAAAATATTTTCCGAGGGTAAATCAGTCCTAATTCTGAAGTTTGCTTTTATGGATTCGAAAATCATTTCATGTTATTCTTACTATTTAAAAAAATATCCTCACTATTGGGTAAAACATCCCACAGACTGGATGGGAAAAACAGAGACCTTGGAGGACTGCAATGAAACTGACTGTGACAACAGTGTCTCAAATACGCAAAATAAACAAAAAGGGAAGGAAAAAAAAAGATAATTACATAGATTTCTTTTTTATAGTAACCTCAGCTATCACTTGTCAAAACATTTTAGCTGTTGTACGATTCCAAGATTGAAGGTGTAATTTTAAATACATACATGCATTAAAAGATGAGCAAAGAAAAGAAAGTATTGGTTTAAAGCTTATGTTCCTTTTAACTTCTAATTAATAGAATCTTAGTTATTTTAGAAGTCTCCTGGGTATTTAGAGGGCTAAACTGCAATAAAACCACAGTACATAAATGAAACCTATTAAGGTCGTCTTGGTCGATAAAAACTAATTGTGTCAAACAACAGCCGCAGCCGACCGGCAGCCCTTGCCGGGGAGCAGCAGAGGAGGAGGGCACCCGGTGCCGTCCCTAGGGTGCAGAGGAGGCTGCCACCCGCCGCCCACCCCCACCCCCCACCCCCCACAGCACGCACCCCAGCCCTCTTCACCCGCCAAGAGGAAGCGATTTGACAGTAGCATTTCAACAGGCACATGGCTGTGCCACACAAACCTGGCCTTGCTGCCTCATATTGCTGCTGCTAACCTCCTCCCTGGCTTCCCAGAACATCTCCTGACAGATGCATTTTGCCACAGCAAACACCCGTGGTAAAGCTTTCTTCCTCACGCTCTCTGGGGAGAGGCACAGAGGCTCCATCAAATGTGTTACACTGTCCCAGAAGATGTTTTATCCGAGTCAGAGATCTGTGTGCGCCAACACGCGTGAGCAGCGAGGTGACACTGGGAGGTGGCCTGCAATGCCCAGCAGCTTGTGAACATGGCTTCTGTCAGGGCAGGCCTGCTGGACCCCCGTATGGGGGACACAGAAGAGACAGAGCCCAGCAGACTGACCTCGGAGCAATTTTGGAAAATATGGTAAACGATCTATCTTAACAATATGAAAAACATCTACACTGCTTCTCAAAACGGCTTGGTAAATGAAGTCTAGTTCCTACCTTAGACAGAAAGCCTTTGAAAAATCCTGTATTCAATGCAAGTGGGGAAAAGCACCCCAAATATTTATAAACCACTGAAACTCTACCTATAACACTGTCTGGGAACTACATGAGTTCCCTTTTTCCTACATTATGAACTACACTGCGTATTTACAACTGTTTTCTTCATCTTACTGAAGTTTTACCTGCAATCTCCACTCCTGTCTTTTCATTTTATCCTTTGAATACCACTGTAATTTATTTCATTCCTTTGGTGACAGGCCTCCTTCATCTCAGAAGGGGAGCATTAACTTCCCTAAGGACTATAACAGGAGGAGCTAACTGCGACTAGACAATGTTTGGGATATGCATTTTTTGCTTCTAATTAGAGGATGAGTCTGTGTTGCTAGTGGATATAAAATTCAGACTGGAGATACAGAGATTACTTAAAAGAAACTTTCAAAGCACAGTTCTACATAGGTATGTCTCACGAGCAACTAACAGAGTTGCTAACTTTCTCATTACTAAATGCCATGTTATTTACACTGAAGCCTCACAGACTTGTTCTTCTTTAAGAGCACTGCGGGCGGCAGCCACACATCCCTTTACCCAGTCCTCGCTGAGAGGGGACTGGAGGTAAGTGAGCAAAGAAAAATACAAACCACAAAGATGAACCAGAAGGCCCAACAACTAGTTCTTCACTGCCCATTGAAAGCTGTTAGTTACTGGGTATTGCATTTAAAATCTACAAAGTAGAAGTAAGATGGATTTTAAAACATTTCCACTCCAGACAGGAAATTCTTAAGATGGTTATAAACTAGCAATTAAGGCCAAGTCCTAAACATACACACGCACACACAACTTTCTGCACGCGAATACTGCCATTCACTTCTGTGAAACTATTGTGTATGCAACTAAGCACAGGCATAAATACTGAATACCTATGGCCATGTCCTATATGAAGGAAATGTCTGGCCTACAATAAACACATTTCACAAAAGTATTCTTTAAGTATATAAATATAGTTGGAAGGGAAGTCTCTCTTTTTCCCTTTTTTTTTTTCTTCCCTCCCCTTTTTTTTTTAAAAGTCAAACTCTAAGATTCAACTTAAACGTATTCATCAAAATGCAGCTGAACAGCACTTTGGTTTTAATGTTTAAGAACTGGAAGGCTAGATATTAAGGGGGAAATGGCTTTATTAAATTTACTTCTACATTGAGGTAAGTTCAAGGAGGAGAGAGACGTATTTGTAACTTGCAAAAGGATTAGTTCTTGGCTCTAAACACAGCTCCTTTTCACAGCAGCGTCAACCTGTACAGAACTGGCAATCGTAACACCTGAAACAGTCTGCAAACTATTACAGAAACAACTGGAATAAAGGCATACACGTGTATGTAAGGAAGCATGATGGTGAAAATCAAAATTTTGGCCTAATTTGGATCTTGTATCATCAGGCATAATCAACTCCTTTACATAAATACTCTTTTTATCATCATCATTTTAATTAAAATGCTTGCAATTATAATGACAAAATTACAGTTTTGTAAAATAAGAAAACTGTATTTACTGGAAAATTAAGTATATCTTTCCAGCAGCCAAAAAAATGGATACAATCTAAAGATGCGCTGCTTCAAAAAAAGTGAGGCAACTCCCTGAAGACTTGAAAACACTAATATGTCACTTCCCTTCTCCCCAAACATACACGTAAGTGTACCAGAAGAACCATGAATAGCAACTGTTCTTATGAGAATGATTTTCATGAAAAGTTCACTTTACCTCCCACACACATCACGTTGACAATTGAGAATCAATTCAAAATGTAAGCACCTACGTCCTAAGACAACCCTCAGTGCTCAGTTAAGTCTGGTCTGTCATCTGCTTCGTTTTGGTTTGGTGAGGGATGTTGAGGGGAGGGGTGTGTGTGCTTTGGTTTACTTTCATTTGTTTGGGTTTTTTTACAGATTCATCAACATGACCATCTGTAGCAATTTATTAACACTTGCAGAACCAACTTCCTCTTTCAGAAAGGTCACTTCTCAATTAAAGGCTGAAAACCGGCGCTGTGTAAATGCTTACCTTCCAAGACATCACAGCCTCTTTAAGCTACTGTTTTGCTACCAGCCTCAACCAGACCTACCACTGATAAGAACACCCGAGAAGATCAAACCTGGGGGAAAGCTGGCATGCATGCCTCTCTCTCTCTCCAATAAAACCATGCCGTATCAGCACTGATGTTTGCTTCTCTCTCTCTTGCTCCCTCCTCCCTCAAAGGAACATAAAATCTACTAAGTGAAGCAAGATCTGCAGGATCAAAACACAATTTATTTCTCACCAGCGTGATGTGGCATACATGAACACCTCACTAAACACTCTTCACAGGAAGCAGACTAACCTAGAATAGGCTCTGAAACTATCAGGTTCAAAAACTGTGAAACCAATCGTGAGAGAAACCTTTTTGAAACAGCAATTGCAAAAGACTAACAAAAACCTGTCAGTTGGGTGAGGTGCTCCTCCTGCAAGGAGCAAATTATACTCCTTTTCTTTAGCTTATTATTATTTAACTATGAAAGGTCTCTTGAAACAGCAGCTTGCTGATACACTATAAACTGTCTGTACGTTTTCACATATCCTGTGAAGGTTGGGTTCCCCCCTAATTTGAACAGAGACCCATAAAGGTACAAAGTTAGACGCTGGTACAACTATGTAAATGCACTTATTACTAATTGATCAGCTGGGGTTGAAGAAATAAATGAAGTACTAAAATGGCCTCTTTCCATCACAAGCTGCATGCTCCTGCGACAGGGCCCTACTGTTCACTTATTTTTTTACTGCATCAGTCAGATTCATAAGTAAGATTTCTAGGAAATGTTGTGAAACAAAGAAAAATAAGTACTAACTAACAATTCTAAAGAAAGTAATTAAGTAGTATCCGTAGTGTTGAACAATTAACCCCAGACTGTTTTGCTACGTCAACAATGCAAACTTGTTGTATTGCAATCAGCTGTCAAAGACTTGCTACCAGCAAAAAAGATGATAATTGAAACTTTAAATGCATGTCTAAAATCTCATTTCATAGTTTCTGTGGCTTGAAATTAATTGTCGGTATTTGAACAGCCTAGAGTATGTATTCATACAGGCCCATATTCTCAACCTAAACAAAACCAGAAAGAAATGAGAAGTCTAAGATACTATTTTACAGGTCCTCAACTCCTCCATGGACAAGAACAGTTCATCACATTTTGTTCCTCACATCAAATTTCTTTTAATAAATATCTTCCACTAAACTCTCCTTAGCCAGCTTGCTGGTATTTCTGAGCTACTGAGCAGAAAAAAAAAAAAAGAAAACCAACCTCTAAGCCTGTGCAATTTGCATGTAATTCTTACATAGTAAAGCTCATCATTTAATACTACTCATTTCTAGATATTCATACACATAATAAATATGTAAATATGTTTAATTTTGAGATGCATTTGGGGTTTTTTTTGCATTAGGTCACTATACCTCATATTGTTGTTTCTTTAGGGTTTATGTTTGTTTAAAAAAGAACAAGGTTCCCAGTTCCTCCTCTTTCAACCACAAAACATGTTTTCATGTTTTTTAAGGTAGGAAATATTTCTAACAAATACTAAATCAAACCACCACTACAATAATAGTACATCTTCCCACTACATCAAATGTTACATTAAATAAAACTAAACACATATGGGGAAACAAACTTGTCACCAATTTACAGTAAAGATCCCCTAACTTCAATACAAACCATACTCCAGCTTGACAAAGTCATTTTAAATGTGAAGAGCTGCTTCTGAGGATCAGGACCAAATTATCCCCTTCAAGAAACATATTAAGATGGAAAGAAAAAGAAACAAAAACATCTATATACAGACTCGCAGCGGTCACTTGGTACAACCTTTTTCTTTAAAATACTACTTTATTTAACTTTGGGGAAAAAGAGGGATGTGATCTTCTGTTGTCAGAATGTTATGATGCACCCCTCTATTAAGACTAATTACTTGTCCAGGCGCTAAGCAGCCACCAATTCCTCTGATTTCAACTGGAGCTGTACCTACCCAAAGCTTCTGAAAACCAAGCCATTTATTTAGATAACTATATTAAAAAATGTTGGCCTCTTAAAGCACCCAGCTAGTACACATGCTAGAGACACAAATTATTAACATAATCAGCACGAGCCATAGCCAGTATACAAACAGTCTCGTCTGTCATAAAAGCACAGAAATAATGAGGTGCAGGTAACCTTAGTGTTTACTTCCATTTAGGTTAAACTCAACAGTCTTGATTTCGCCTGACAGCAACCCCAAACAACCTCTAGCTTTAGATTCAGGTCACTACATGATGAGAGCAGTACTTTGTTCCTAAAAATGTATTCAAGAGAGATATTACCATGTGTTTATCCATGTTGCTGGTGGTCTAGCTGAAGTAGCCTACAGCTTTTCCAAAAGCAGTTTAATGCCTCTAAATGCTGATTAGATGACAGTCACAGCTAAGCAAGAAAGTTTTAAGCAAGTTAACTGCCTTCGGAAAAAAACTGTATAGTCTGAATTACCTTTTTCACTGCATGTGCTAGGACGGTCTTAAGACTGAAGGTAACAGCTGCTATCTCAGTGGGACTGTCTTGTTTTTTGTGTCATAATTATAGGGTAATATTTCTGGAGGGCAACAAATTTTGTTTAGAAAGCAGGAACAGTAAGAAGTTGAGCCACATCAAGTCCCAGTGACAAAGCAAGTTGCTGGAGTGACAAAGTGGCATTACTGCACCACTTGGGAAAATACAATAACGATACACGTCGCATATAGCTTTAAGAAACCCAAGAAAACAAGCTTCAGGGAAGGAAATCACACATATACAAACACTGATAATAAATAACAATAAACAGAAGGTCTCTTCATTACATTATGCAGAACCTGAAGAAATCATTATTCATCTGCCTGCCTGCTCAGTCTCTATTTTAGTGCAGGCTGCAGGAAATAATTTCCAATATTCAAAAAAAAAATAAAAAAACAAAAAAAAGACATGCAGGTGGATGGCTTTGTGTATCGGATTTGATCAGAACTCTGAAACCTAAGTGCTGGAAACCAGAAAAATCAAATGAAAAACTACAAAGCAGACTAAACCCACCTCAAAATAAACGAAAAAGATGCATGCACATACACGCATTTTATGGAAATCAGAAAGAGGGACTCATCATCAGCTCCCTGAGCCAGAGGTTATCATGCTGAAAACAGAAAATCTAGTTAGCAAAAATACTTTGATTATGCGACTTCCCCTTTGGAATAAACTATGAAGAAGGAAGGAGTCAAATTTACTTTGTCCTTTTATAGGCAATTCTTGAAGAAAGTATAACAATAAACATAATTTTCAGTATTTCTAAAAATGTCAGATTCTATTTACAAAGTGCTGTTAATCTTTACTCTGATGCACACACACAGAAAGGTAAAATACAGTTTATTACATTTCAATCTGAGAGATTAACACATTACTATTTATTTTTATTGGCAGCGTGCCCAAATACCCCAGATCTGCAAGAGTGATAGCGAAAAGGGAAATATTTCAGGCCTCAAAGAGAGCAGATCTATGGTTGCCTGGAATGTGTAAACAGTGAGAGCCTGTTTTACTTCCCACCCCCACTCTCACCATGCACACCTCCTCTACCTCACCCCTCCTAACACCAGCAAGGAGTGCTGCTCTCAAGCAGAGGAGAGAACAGAAATGTGGTAACATCAAATAACAAAATTCCTGACATTTCAAGATGCAGGAATCTGGATTTACTGAAATGCCATGGTACCACATAAACGGATGGAGTCTAAAACAAAACTGGTACTGCATAAGACCCAAAAAAAAGACAAGAACGATCAGTTGGGCAGGCTTGCTATGTGACAGACCTGGTAAACACAAACTAAGGGAATCCAAATGCTCCTCTCTAGATTATTCTTTGTGCAACTAAAGATCAGCCAGATCTGTGTTCTATCAGAGAATACTGATAACAGTCCTACCAAAGAGAAAGGATATTTTCATAAAAATCTACACAATATAACAAAACTGATGCCAAAATTTAATGTTGGTATGAATTACCGTCTGTGAAAACAAAGATTATTACTTGTATAATGATATATACACCCACAAAGCAGTAAGTCATAAAAATAGATATCATCACATCCTTAAGAAGTTTACAATATAATTAGATCAGTGGTTTTTAATCTCTTTAAATTTGTGGACCTATAAAGATGCCTTGTACAGGGAATTTGAACAGAATGACAATAGACTTTCTTTCCGCTCCTGCTCCCGGTCTCTAAAAAAAACAGTCCGTCCCTCCCCTAGAAGCTTGGAAGCCATGGTTTGAAACCACAATATTAGAGAATTGGTAAATATTACTGCCGTTGTTTACCTAGTAGCTTTAGTCTTCAAAAACAAACCAAACAAGAATGTACCAAAAAAAAAAAAACAACCAAACAACAAACCCAAGACCAAAGAAATAGCAATTAAAACATTGAGCAAATGGCTGTGTGTGATGCGAAGCTCAGAAAACCTGACAAAAAAAAAAAGGGAAAACTTGGAAAAAAAAAAAATATATATCTAGTACACTATACAGTCAAACACTGAAAGGCAGTTTCATAATGTTGTTTACAAATAACAGGTCACACAGCTCTCGTACTTTTCCTTTCTTTTAATTTTACCGTTTTTATGAATGCATTTGGCTAACTTTCAAAAGAACACATCCATAGACTAATGAGGGTAAAATGCTGGCTCAAAGGAGACACAAGCAAACGGTCTGTCAGTAGAATATTTCCAAACAGTTGAAATCAATAATAAATTCAACCTAACCAAATGCAATGCATACAAACAGAAATTAAAAGACTGAGGCAATTGGCAAATACATAAATGATGTTTCAGGCCACAGGGCATACTTTCTCACATACGTTAGCACGTTAAATAGGCTGGCAAGACATTCACTCCACTTGAGACACCAGAGAAATAACCATACGTATTTCCAAGGACAAAAATAACAATTAAGACAATGCTAACAGCATAAATAATTATATATTTATGTAAAACAACTATCTGTAGAATATTTGAGTCATCAAATGAAAAAAGCTGGAGTCAGAAAATTTATTTTTAGGGTTAGAAAAATAAACTGAACGCTCCTTCTGCGTAATTTTCCTTATCCACTGTTGACAAACACAGAACAACCATCCCAGAGAAAAACAGTAAATTAAAATAAAAACCACACACACCACATCACCAGTACACAGACATACCCATTCAGGGTTTTTTTGCATTTAGGAGCGGTGAAACCTTCATATTTATTTCTATGGCCAGCACCTGACATGAAGGACGAAGCCTTGCGCTAGGCACTGCTCGGCTTCCGCCTTCCAACTGAGCCTCCCTGGCGTCAACCAAGCCTGCCGCAGGACTCACACCTCCAGAAGGCTTTGCTGAGCCAGCATTAACCAGTCGGCCAAGGTAGGCCGGACGCTGCGGTCTGTACAAAGTAATGAGAGCCAGGCTGCCGAGATTCATCGCAGAACAGATTAGAGAAGATACAGTTCCAGCCTCTGGCCGGTGTAAAACACGCAAGGTATGCCTATCGCTGCGCGGGAAGCCTGGCATGTGGTCTCGACCGATGGTATGGCATTCGTAACCCTTACGCCAAAGACAAGCATCAGGTGCTGGACCTGACATGGTGGGCTTCTTACACAATAGGTCACAGTTGGCGGAATAGTTTTGAGACTATACATGACCTAGACAGGCAATGAAACGACAACAGCGTCCCGCCGCTGCTTGCCAGTTGCTTTACGGGTGGCTGCTGCTGCTAGGGTTGCTTAGACCTTTTGATGTGGGCTGGCCTGAAAAACTAAGGGCACTTCACTGAAAAAAGTCATAGGTTTCAAGCACCCATCTAAGCCGGTCACCTTTCCATATATGTGTTTGGAACCTCAAGCCGCTAAGTCTTACACTTTAAACTGCAAAATATTAAGCCTAAGTAAATTTCAACATAGCCAACACAGCTCCTACACATTTTAAAGAAACTGGGCTCTAAATCTCGACTGCATGTTTGTCAGCTACAGAAACTTCAAAGAACATTGTGAGGATTCAGATAAGAAAGGTATTAAAAATCGATCGTGGAAGTCATGCTATACAAAAAAAGACTACTTATGTGGGCTACAGGAGAGGAGAGGGACATCTCAATCTCTGTTTCATTACAAGAACACTGACTGTCAGGACTAAAGCTAAAATCACGCACATCACCAGTCGCTTTAAAAAAGGCTCAGAAATGTTTACTTAATCAGTCAAGAATCTGTGCTGCCATCACATAAGGCCTGATCCTAGAAGTCTCCTGCTCATGTCAAATACGTTTTTGCAACATCAGGCCATAGCTATAACAGGATTTGTTAAATGTTCCGAACACAAATGTATCATCAATTCTGTCCTTGCTGGAATTACCTGTGTACCGTAGAGTTGACATAAAGAAAAACTACAAAACACAGAAAATATCCATTAAAATGAAACCTCCCAAACTTCACGAGAAAATCCAATCGTTTTCGGGGGGGGGGGGGGGGGGGGTTCAAAAAAAAATAAACAGAGGCTTGTTCAGA
>JAVKLA010000057.1:15908353-15928607 GCA_034782735.1 Sagittarius serpentarius | reverse complement strand
AGCAGAAACGGGCTTTATTGCTCACGGGTGGAAACGCTGCTGCTCTTCAGCCCCCAGCGTGCCCGGCCCGTGTGTCCCGGGTCCTGTCCCGCCCCACCCCCACCCCCGCCGCTCTCCCGGGAGCGGCGCGCGGCCCCGCGCCGGGCGGATGATGCAACGCGGCCGGGCTCCATGTGCTTCCCCTCCCCCGCCCCGGCCGCGGCGGGCGCCGGGCTCCTGGGTTTTTTTTTTCCGCCTGGAGGGTCACCCGGCGGCTGATTGATTCTCCTTTCGCCCTGCTCAGTCATTCGGGGTTGGAAAGTAAATAACAAGTTGACATCATTACCGCGCTCCGCAGTGCCCCGCCGCGCCGCTACCGCGCGGCGACGAGTAGCTGCGCACGCAAAAATCCCCGCCGCCCCCAGGCACGGCGGGGGCCCGGTGCTGTCCCCCCTTACACACACACACACCCCCCCCCGCTCGGCTCGTACCTCTGCGACGCCGGAGTGGGGTCCGGCCGGTCGCAGGGGGCCGCCACGCTTTTTTTGGTGGTCGCAGCTCCGCGACAACCCCCTCCCCCACCCCAACACAACTTCCCCACCCCTCCCCCACCCCGGCCTCACGGCTAATGTCATGCAAATAATAAGATTATCTGGATGTTGCCCGCCTGTCTGCCTCGGTGGGCTCATCCTGGTGACAGCGAGACTCACTCGGCACCAAAAGTTGTATTTATTGTTGTTTTTTTCCAAATGACCTTTCCACTTCTTTCTTTTTTTTTGTCTTATTTTGACATTAAAGGGAATTTCATGCTCGTTAGCCCAAAGCCTACGTAGAGTTCTTACGGAAAGATATGATGTCATCCAAGGCAGCACAACAAAGATCATTGCTACGTACATTCACGTATGTGTTGAAACAGAACTCTCAAAGCACTGGGAAATGTTATTGCAGGCTAACGTGACTCATTTTCGTGTTCGGAGCCTAGAGGTCGCAGGGCAAGGCCATCAGCGCTTAGGCAGACATGCAAGCGAATGTCTCCCGTTCTAAACAAGCTCCCATTCGACTTACTTTTTCCCAAAAGCAAAACCTACGTTAGGTTTTTATTACTTAACCATGCAAACAAACAAAAGCCCCTCCAGATTTATAGTGAGACGGCGCTGAATTTTTTAGGTCTCGTGCTTTTTGTTTGTTTGCTTGTTTTTTAAGGTCCTGTGGGCTTACGAGTGAGGTAAACTCATCAGAAAACGGTCCCAAGTCAAGAGCTTCCGAGGCCTGGTCGCCCAGCAAGGAGGCTGGGGCCGTTCCCACTCCTCCTGTCTTCTGCAGAGAGCGGTGAAGCCCTCGCCCCCTCCATTAGGCCCAGTCCTTGCAGCTCCGCCTGGCTAGGCTAGCTCAGCACCGGGAGCTCGGGAGGGCTGCGGGGCAGGGAAGCAGCGGGGCCGGGGGGATGCCCTGCGCAGCAGGCTCCGGTGAGGGGTAGCGTTACAGGTCTGTCCCGGCGCAGCCTTCCAAGCCCTGTGTTTGGTGTTTCACTGCTGAGGAGCAGCACATGCTCATCCTACGCCGCCTGGGTGCTCTGGCCCTACACCTACCACCCCGTCGGAACCTCCGGCTGAGAAAGCCCCCCCCCCAGGTCCCAGTCGGGCACCCAGAGAGCTTGTCCCAGGCTGGCCAGAGCCAGGCCACGGGCGCTCTTCTGCTGAGTGGGCAGGGAGACGGGGTGGGTGGCGGGGAACTGAAGGTGGTGTGATGGCAGGGAAATTAAATTGCAACCTCATACAGATACAGTGAAGTGACTTCAGCTCTTTTGTAACTGGGCACAACCGCTGCCCGTTACCAGCACAAGGTAAGTCCTGCAGGAATCGGGACAAGCAGAAGAGAGCAGGTCGGAAGGGCTACGGCTGCCTACCTCTCCTCGCCTTCTGAACCGGTTCCTACGGCCGGCCCGAACTGCCTGTGTATCGCTGTGTCTGAGCGGCGGCAACGGCAGGCATGGTCTCAGCTACGCCGGGAAGCCAGGCAGGCTGCAGGCTGCTCCCTAGCCCCTAGGGAGACTAGGTTAAATAATGATGTAATGCTTGCCGAAAACGTAAAATGAGGTCTATCAAGGAAGGCGGTTTTTTCAAGCTACGCTTGGCTAAGGGGACCCACGCACAGAACCCATGAGAAAGGCTTGGGGTTTTTTTCAATTAAAATGAAAAAAGGAAGAACAAAACCAACTATGAAGTGACGGTGGAGTAAAAGATAGAAAAGTGAATGGCTGCTCTGGCCATTACAAGAATTTTGGCCTCTGTGTAACAGAAGACCCCAAAGCGACCATGGATAAAAGAAGTCACCAGGTTTTTAAGAGTCTTGGGTTTTCGGTTTCAAAACTCGTGACGCAGCGACGGTGATCAGCGGCAGTGCTGCGGCCCTGCAGCTCCAAACGAAGGAAGCCAGAGCCGTGGTTTCTTACCCTCATTAAAATGGAAACACAAACCTGAAACAATCAAAGTCAAGGGCTAGCAGGGTTGGCCTACTGTGGAGATAATGGGATCATAAGACAAAATATTTTGCATTTTAAAAGATGAAAGCCACTGTTATTTATTTTTCTAGTGCTTCATCATCCTGTATTGTGTTGGTAACTGTTTCTAACTATGTTTTCCCCCCACACCGTGTTTTTCTCTGACAGGGCAGATAAAAGTAAGTTCTCTTGAATAAGTGAATCATTCAAAAAATAAATAATGGGTTCTACTTTTACGTAGCTGTAGTTAAATAGTTCTCGTCCTCACAAAAGAAGTCTGAAATGCAGATTATTTATTTACTCCTGTTATGAACTGTAAAAAATGTGGATCTGCTAATGAAGTTTTAAAGAGAATTAATACACAAATTTCTGATACGATAGTGAAAACTGGTGTTTTATCTTGAGTAGATGCCTTAAAACTATTTGCATTACAGGTGCAGTATGGCATTCTTATGTTGCAATACGTAGATATTCTATAAACTGAAATGTGACATAGTAGGCACTAGTTCTGCAACACTTAGAAATATGTTAAAGATCAATGCCTAGCTTTCCTGTTATGAGTTGTCCCACCAGACAATTCGTGGTGGGAAAGTAAAGACTTCTGGCGTATTATTGTTGTTGTTGTTGTTATTATTATATTACTACTCCTACTATTATTTAGCACATCTGTGGCAGCAAGCTTTGATATCTATTTTGTGAGCATCTTCACAGTTTGTTTCATGTGGCTTGTAATGCCTGCACTTTCTAGTGATATTTTTTATCCACCTTTCTGACATGTGAAGGTCCAGATTCCTTGGGCTCTAACAGGAATTTGATCTAATCTAATAGGAATCTAATAGTTTCTGATAAGAATTCTGATGCTGCTACGCTGTTGCAGAGGTTGCAAAATGGGATGCGCTATTCATAGTTTCTTCCCTGTGCAATTATACAATCAATGCACACCTTCCGCTGCTCAGGGACACTGCATATTGGGTAAGCGTTACGCCGAGTGTATTTTTCCTTCTTTATATAAGATGATGAGAACGTATTCAGTGATTCTTCCAAAGTGCAGTTGCAAAAATCTAAACAAGTTAGGGCAACACTCCTATTTATTATATGGTAGATAATGTTTAGTATGTGGAACGTGTAATTGTTATTACTTAAGGTAAAATAAATCAGAAACTTTGATGTATGTAATCTACACTCCTCTGATCTATTTAGTGGGCTGACACGAAGGGCTGAGCTAGCTATATGGGTCCCTTAGGATCCTCAGATGGAACAGAGAATTTTTTTTATGTTGCTCTAATTTACTCTTAGAGACAGTTTGGCCTCCTGCCAGTCTGGGGTAGAAAGAAGAGGGAGGTGATCTCCTCTTTCCTCGTCTTCCCTCACCCATGCAGTGTTGCCTGGCCCCAGCTGGGCTGAATTAATGCCTGGGACAGCTTATGATTTCAAGCCTTTTTTCCTCCCACGAAAGATTTTAGAAGAGAAAGTAGCTCCACCTAGGAGCTGGCTGCAGAGAGCGAAACGCCTAGAGAATTAACAGGATCAGATCTCCTGCGGAGAAGGCAGGCTTACGCAGAGGTTGTGCTATGGATGTGAGAGACATTAGCCGTGTATCGTCTCCCTTAGTTGCTCAGGTATTCTGGAGGTATACGAGTCCTGAGCGTTGTGACGGTGCTGTCAGATGTCTCCCCTTGTCCTGTGAGGATACTCTTTCTTACCCTCTTGAGGCCGGCAGCAGGAGCAGCCCTGCTAGCGTACTTCTCGAAGTGGCTGAAGTGAGGCGGGAACCGGGAGCCTACCCCTGCAGAATCTTCCTGAAGAGTTCTTGTTAATACAGATTGTAGGAAGAGCCCAGTGGGGAATTTGTCAGGAAAACCTCAAGGAGAGCCCGCTCCCCGTCGCGAGCAGCGCTTGCGCAGAAGAGCAAGCAAACCAGAGTTTCACGGAACAAGAGGTGTCAAGTAGCTTGGTGCAGGTGGGTAGGATAAGACAGTGGTTGTAAAGACCAAACATCTGCATCGCACCAACATCAGCCTTCAGATGCGACTCGGGGCTGGGGTGTCTCGCCTCGGGCCGGTCCCGCAGACCGCCTGACAGCGGTCGGCCGGAGCACCTTGGACACGCTCCTGAGCTGCACCGGTTGGGTTAGCTTCACCCAAAGCTCAAAGACCGCTCTGCTCTGAGTACTAAAGCACAGCACAGGAGAAGAGGCAGGAGATTAATTTCAGAATTGCACTCCTGATTTAGACCGAGAGCCGTGTAGATGCAGTCTGCAATAGTTCCCTGTTTCTATTGACATTGCGTTGTATAATATTTTATACTTTTAAAAGTTCCCCTTAGTTCAGTGGGATTACTCAGGATTTAAAGCATGATTCACTGTCGTAAAATGTAAGACATATGGATTGCTTCCCTCGCCAAATGCAAAATTTTTGGTTCAAGAATTCTAAAATGGCTTTTCTTTGCACAATCTCTGTAGCTACTGAAGCACACAAGGTATGCTGTATCATTTCTAGACGCGAGCTGCCGTTTTGGGGGACAATGAATAGAGGGGTGAAGGACTCTGAAGAAACTCGTATACGTGATGCTAATGCTGGCAGAAAACTAACCTGACTGGGCACGACTCGCCTCGTGTGGTGCCACGGCCAGAAGAGCTGCTGTGACTACTGGGTACGCAGGAAGGGATGTGTAAGGAAGGAGAACAGAGGTTATACGACCTCTCTGCTTGGCACTGGTGGTGTGACTACTACTAAGGTAGTCCCATTCCATTATCTGCACTTCAGGAAGGATGATGATAAATCGGAGGAACTACAGAGAAGATTACTGATAATGACGAAAGGATTGGAAAATGGCTTATTTTTAAAAATAACAATCTGTTTAACTTATCAGTGAAGTAACTCAACCCTCTTGGAAGAACCAACACGTGGGAGAAGACCTAGCAGAGGACTCTTCAGTCTATCACACAAACACAGGGAGATCTACAGCTCGAAGTCACAGCCCGAGTAGCAGGTTTTTAAGGACAGAGAACGTATTCACCAGTGAAACAGCTGGTGTGGGTATTCTCTAACTGGAGTACTAGATCAAGCACGGCTGCTGAGTCTCAGAAGGCACCAACAAGTCCTATGGCCCACATTACAACGTTGTATGCTTAGAGCAAACTATCGCAAAGGTTCTAGCCTTAAAATCTTCAAACACGGACCTCTGAGAAGTGGTATTTTTGAGAAGCCGAAGTGTGGTTGGCTAAATATTTGCCTATCATCAGTCTATTAAATACAAATTTCCATTAAAACTATTGTTGATATCCTGACAACAGGGAAGTTTCACTTTACCTTCCCAGTTTGCACACGTGTTATTTCTACAGGTGTGTGCAAAGTGACTGTTTTGCTGTTTTTAACAGGAATAGCTTCGTAGAAAACAAACATTTTCCCTGAAGTTTTGAGATTTTTTTTTTTCCATATTCCATAAGTTTTCTCTAGGACCTTATCCAAGAAAGAGAAGAAACAAAGACAAGCGTAATATCCAAACCCCTCCCTCTAGCACTAAACCAAACTGTTACAAGGGTAATGAGCCAGGCCTGCCTTTTCAGTCTTAATTTCTGTGTGGCTCTAGTTGACCTCATACAGTTTATAGCCTCTGTTCACAGGGTCCAGTGCTCTGCATGGACATGAATAAAAATGCATGAGAGGGAGAAGAAACTCAGCTCATTTTCTATGATTAGATTTAAAATACAGTACTAGTAAATGTTTAAAAGACAGTATCATGGTTTTCAAAATACAGTAAAAATGAATATTTAAAAATTCAAAATATAATTCCTAATTCCACGCTTTGGCCAGCTGTATTTAAAAACTGGGTATTTAAATTAAGACATTCAGGTACCAAATCTATTTTTAGTCTCTGTCTTGTTCCCCTTGAAATCAACAGTGGTTTTGCCACTACTCCAACAGGAATATAATAAGGCCCTTCATTTTCAATACCTTATAACTAGTGGAAAAACAGTGGATACAATAGGGATGAAAGCACCTCTAATAAGTAATCTTTTTTTGTGCTATTGCAGTTCCTAAATAACACAGAAAGTCATTTGAAAGACTGAGCAGCGATGGAGAAACGGGTTCAATAAATCAGTACAAATCTCCATTACAACCTGTCGTGGTCTAACCCCAGCCAGCAACTCAGCCCCACGCAGCCGCTCACTCACTTCCCCCCCAACCCAGGGGGATGAGGGAGAGAATCAGGAAAAATAAAGGTAAAGCTCATGGATTGACGTAAGAACAGTTTAATAGAACAGAAAGGAAGAAAATAATAATGATTATAATAATTTTTAAATGGCAATAATAATAAAAGGATTGGAACACACAAAACAAGTGATGCACAATGCAGTTGCTCACGACTTGCCCAGTTAGTTCCCGAGCAGCGATCCGCTCCTCTCCTGCCAACTCCCCCCAGTTTATATACTGGCCATGATGACCCATGGTATGGAATACCCCTTTGGCCAGTTTGGGTCAGACGTCCCGGCTGTCTCCCCCCACCTTTCCTGTGCCCCTCCAGCCTTCTTGCTGGCTGGGCAGGAAAAGCTGAAAGTCCTTGACTGAGTCTAAACACGACTGAGCAACAACCGAAACCATCAGGGTGTTATCAACATTCTTCTCATCCTAAACCCAAAACACAGCCCTGTGCCAGCTACTAGGAAGACAATTAACTCCGTCCCAGCCAAGACCAGGACAAAGGCAAAGTAATTCCTTAATTCTTTACTGTCCTTACTCTCAAATCAAGTATTCCTACTTCACCTGTCGGTGCTGCCGAGAACTCCCTCTCTCCCTCCCTCCCCCCTCCCCCCCCAAGTCACAGCCTAAACCTCACTGCATGAGCCCACGTCTGCTGCAGCCCCACACCGCGCAGAAGCTACGGTTCCTCCTTTCCGTTGAATCCTACAGTGCTGATTTTTTCTCACTAATTTCAGCATTTCCTTTAATGTTGGTATTTATTAGAAACACAAGTGAGGAACGACAATGGGAATGAGGTAGCTCCTGTATGCCCCTGAGCCATCTCCCTCGAATACTTCCTCGTGTGGCTGAGTTGAACTACACATACTGTGACTTCCAAAATCAGACTTGACAGCTTGCGCTTCAAACTATAGCTTCCTCTGCATTGTGTTATGGTAAATTTGTGACTGGCAATATTTTCACAAGCTGCAGTTGCTTGTGATTCCTCTGTGTAATTGGCTCTGTGTAGGCTGCTGGCTTTTTTCTTTTTTTCTTGATAAAGAGGGGAAATATTAAAAGGACATAAGAGATTGCATTGTTTTGTATTTTCTGTACTAAGTTCTTTTGTTCTTTTATTTTCAAGACTGTAAACATTTCATTTAAATTAAATTAGAATTCTGTGAGTCAACTTGAAATATTTTGAATCATTTACATAAAATTCCTCATTATAAAATTCTTTCTTTACTTACCCTTAGAATAGAACTAGCTTTTTCTTTTCCTTTTTTTCTCTTTTTTTTTGAGGACGCTAACCATCTAGTACTAACTAAATTATCTAAGTTACATCTCTAACTCTGTCAAGCATGAAAGACTGGAGAAAACATAACTGAGATATGCGAGGTAAGCCCAGAATTTTCACAAATATACCAAAAGTGGAACTGAAAGTACCCTTGTGTATATAGCGATTGAACTTACTATGTTTCTTCTTTTTTTTTTTTTTAAAGAAAAAATTTGAATTGAAAGTAACCATTGTATACATTATCAAAAATTAAACGCTTCTGAAAGAAAGGTTAGATGGAAAATCAACATTTTTATACGAGTTCTAGTGTAACACTAATTGCAATGTTTTCCATTTATATATGTTAACAAATCTAGGTCAAGCCCTCTGTGATAAGAATAGAGGCAGTGTCTTTATGCACTTCTTGTGGCATATTTGTAGATTTATTCACTTGCTTCCCTATTAGAACTTGAAGGGCCTGATACTGAAATTACCCTGAGGCAAAAATACTTAAACCAACATGCAATATACAAAGGATTTTTGCAACACAGGGATACTATCAGGTTAAAAAGATAGCAACTAAAATGGCATCCAATTTCAGCACTAACTGTTCACAGAATCAGCTTCAAGATTAGGGTGAGACCGTGTTATCGTTCAAGCTGATTGCTCTGTAACTTTCCAGATGGAGAAAAGACTGGGTTGGGCGGGGGGTTAAGTCTTGTGGACTCTCAGTTCTACAAATCCCAGTCCCTCCAGATGAGCTTGGACTTAATTGGGAGTAAGAGCAGCTGCAAGATTTTCCGATATCACACAATTTCCGTAACAGTCTACATTTGCACTCATCAGTGTTTATATTTACTATTGTAAGAGTAATGAGTAGCCCAGCTAGAAAGATTTATCTGCAAGCTAGAGCCGTGTGAGCGTTTGCAACTGGAGTGTGGTCGTTAAATAGAATATAATTAGTTTTTATCTCTTTCCTTTGCCCAGTGCCAGGAGAAGCCAACCAGCTTGCCTTCCATAAGGGTGAGCTTCCGTGGAAGCTTCCCGATTGCTCGCAAAGGCACAGATTGCTCGAATCTTTCTGGTAGGGTATATGTTAACTTTGGTTGTTATCCTCTTTTACTAAGTCTACAAATTGCTGTAAACCAGCAAAGCAATCATCAGATTTATCAACCAAAACAAAGCTGTGAAATTACTTATTTTTCAGTATTATTTGAGGGCTCACGACCGTAAATGTGTATTTATGTATATGTATTTGCACACATCAAAAACCACACAGACACAACACACAAACATGCTTCATTTGAAAACCCACACCTTGGGCCTAACACATTAGCCTTTACCCTCACAAAGAGTCCGGCTGAAATCGACGGGACTGATGTGCCAACGGTCCTTTACCGCGTCTGTCGGTTCAAAGAGGAAGGCTTTGCTGTCCCAGTTGCATTGCCAGATTTCTGTTGTTTAGTGATGTGCTAGGACCCTTATTCACACCCATCCAGTTATGGCCACGTACTCTTTACTTCTCCGTAGTAATCAGAGCTTCAAGCTTGGGATTAATCTGTGTTCAGTCCCTGGTCAACCCAACCCCAGGAACAGAGCAACAATCATTTCTTTATGCTTTTTCCTTCTTTTTGAGGGTAGCAAATAAGTTTTATCTTGAGGTTTCTTTTTTCTCGGAAGATGCTGTAGTGACAGAATTGTCGAGAAGCAATTTCCCCTTTTTATTTCCAAAACAAGCAAAAAAAAAATTCACATTGTCATCAGCTTACTTTACTTAAAAAGCCCCACGTTGTCATCAGCTTACTTTACTTAAAAAAAAAACCACCAACAAACCAACAACTTGAAAGGTGGCTACGCACTCCAATCTGTATTTCAGCGTCGCCGGTCATACCATTTTGCCGCTGAACCCGGAGAAGACCATGGCGGGGGTGGGGGAGGTGAGCGTGTGTGCGCAGAGATGTGCCTACTCGTTTGCCTGAGAGAAGGATGTGTTCCCGCAAGGATCCTCTCAGGGAGGATCACACCGTGGGAGGGACCCTCCAGCCTGGTAGATGTCCTGGAGCGAGTAAGGCAGGCCAGGTTTCCTGAAGGCCTGGCTCGCCGGCGTGGAAAGCCGTGCCGCCTCGCCGCACCCACGCCCCGCTCGCTCGGGCGGCGTAAGCTCCCGAGCAGGTACTGGGGAACAGCAATTGCAGACCTGACATCGTGCAACAGGACAAGACCCCCCGCAGATGAAATACTCTCCGACTCGTCCCTCAAAGGTATGCCGAAGCAAAGATAAACAAGGGGCTTGGCCGCGCTAGAACGGTTGCAGGTTTAGTTTTATTATTAAATGCCATTTTAAGTGACACTTCCACTGTGTAGAGGTAGTTGCAGCAGTATGCCTTCCCTTCAACAAGAGAGCAAAATAAACTGTATTTGGGTGAGGAACAAGAATTCATGATGGTATAAAAATATATAAAGATATCACGTTCCTAATGAATGTAATTAAAGCAATGTGTTTTTTCTAATGTTGATCGATCTGAAGTGACTGCTCAGAGGCAGGGAAGAGAACAGGTACCCAGATGGTGTCCCAGACCCTCTTCTCCAGCTACTGGAAAATACCCCCTCCCTTCTCCTCTGCATCAGAAGTGTTTCAAAACGCAGGGAGGGTGTCCAGAAAAAGTGCAATGCAGCAGAGCTCTGTTAAAGTCAATGGAGTTATTTCCATTTACAGCAGCCAAGGGGCTTGTCCCTAATTTCTTTCTGCGGAAGAACGTGCAAAGCAGATTTCAGATATTTATTACAAAGTGGTGGACAGGTTGCAGGCTTGCTGTACCGCCTAGAGATCGTCCCAGAGTAAGAAAGAATGACCAAGAGAGAAAAGGGCATCGTGTAGGTGATACCTGATTTGCTTTTGCCCCCTCTAAACTGAATTTTGCACTTTTTTTTAAAGTCAATGTAAGCATCTCACTGGCACGATTGTATTATTCGTAAAATGGGTTGCTAATGCTTGAGAAATGCTGTCAACAAAAAATGGAGTCACGTAAAACGCTTATAATTATCTCTAAAATTAGTACCCCTTTAAAGAGTGTATTTACATGACCCATCCACAGATCAGTTAAGTACTTTCAGCATGCTTTACTTGCATTTGGCAGAACGATTTCCTTGCCAAAGTACACCAGTGAGTGGGAGAGATTGCAGCTAACAAAGTAAATTAGAAAGATATGTTTTCGGATTTTTTTTTCCTGTACTTTGTGTAGGATTTGGAAAGAAAAAAAAATCTTCGATTCCAAGTTCAGAAAGACCTCACTTACCTTGCTCACACTAGCTGCCTTTCTGTTTTAAACCACAAGCCTCTACAGTTGTGAAAGAGAGTGAGCTCAAAAAGGAAAACAACATGAAGTCCAGTGGGTTCCAAATTCTCCATACAGACATTCCCCCAGTTTCTGAAAGGTTTAGGGTGGAGTTCTGGCTTTATTAAAATTCATGGTAAAATTACTATAGGCATAACAATACACTTTTAATCTTAAGTTGGTTTTTTTTTAAATTAATGAAAGTTGGCACATTAGGGAACATATGAGATTTCATTCCACCAAAAAAAGCAATAAACAAAGAAAATAGATTAATAAATGAACTTACCAAAGTAAAACTAGAACTGCATGAGCGTACATCGTAAGAAATGAGCACAGATTTTTCCTAAAATGGTGGACCAAGTCAGTGTTAAAGTAAAATGTGACATGTGGGCAAACTTTGCCAATAAGGTATTTAAGAGTATTTTCATTTGTATTTACATTTTTGTTCACATTTACATTCTAGGTTTTAATTTTTTTCCCCTCTCCAGTTAGGAAACTGTAAGCTCAGTAAGGCCAAAACCTTTGATTTCCTTTGTGAGAAGGACATATAGCAGCTGAATAATTTATATTGTATTCATAAAATAATTCATAACTGCTGGTGCTTCTCACTGCCCCCCCCCCCCAAACCTGAATGCTTTCCATATTAATAATGCATTCATCCTCCTGATCCCCTGTGAAATAAGGGGAGGGTATTATCTTACAGAGAAAGTGGCAAACGCACGAAGCAATAGGGGTTTTGACCATAGCTACAACAATACATTCTTGGTCAGGACGTTTTGATGGTGAATCATGAAGTTTAAAGCAGGGTACACGTGGTGTGAATCTGTAGGCAGTTACTGTGGATGCAGGCGGCACGAGCGACCGTTTGGGAGCAAGTTCTAGAAGTACAGCCTCAGCTCACTCACGTGGGTGAGATCTTTTACCCCTCAGCAAAGATGAGTTGGATGTTAGTGGCACTTCCTATCTACCTGCATAAGAAACCGAGCTGCTGTGGGATGAAGCGGGTAGGACGGGGGTGATGGTCAAAATGCCGGTGGGCAGAGCTGCTGTTCAGGGGACCTGGGCAGCCCGCAGCAACGTGAAGTTCAGTGGAGGCAAAAGCAAAGCCCCGGCCCAGGGCTGGCAAAAGCCCCTGCGGCAGAAACCAGAGGGGCAGGAGAAAGCCGAGGGTGGAGGGGAGGGGGTCCGCAGGGGCACCTGGGGGGGTGTGGAGCCCACCTCGTTCGAGGAGAGGATGGGGGCACAGCGTTAGTCCGGCCTGGAGAAGGGGAGACCCCGTGACTCCCTGCAAATTGCCGGTGGGAGAGGAGGGAGAAAACAGTGTCCCAGCTTTGCATTTGGCCCCGTGCTGGGCAGGGGCTGGGCCGGACGATCCCCTTTCCACCCAAATTTGTGTGAGTCCATGATTCCAAGTTCACAGGCTGACTCTGCTGGAGCACAGGGAATGGGGTGAGAGCAGCAGCTCTGTTACAACAGGATATCCTCAGGAGCCTAACTGCCGAGACTCTTACGCGATGGAAAAATGTTTGTTTTACTTCGCCCTAAGAGTCTGCTGAAAGGCAAAACCATCCTACAGATGCCATAGGGGAAGGCAGGAGTTCAACGCTTCCAACAACAATAAAAAAGGAGAATGTTTGTTTAGAAATCTGAGTGTGATTTTAATGCCCTAATATTAATCAGCCAGGTTTGAAAATGATGGTCAAATTATAAACAGAGCTGAGAGGCACAGCATACAAAAATACAGTTCTATTTGCATTATAAATTTTATATAAACGGAGGGGAAAAAGAGTCCTGAAATTTTTCAGGCTTGAATTCCAGCCGCTCTGTTAACGTGAAACCTGTTCTTTCCCTTCTTATTTTTCATTCCTGCGCCTGTGAAACCTGGGTTGGGACCGGCCACCTCTCTCCCACTCTGCCGGCTCCTCCCTCTCCAGTCTTTACAGCCCTGTAACTGCAAATTTGCTTTGCGTGAGAGAGATCAAGAACAGGTTCAATGTTTCTAATTGCAATCTGCCCCTTCCCATGTGAAAATTCAGTGCCGGATCATTGACAGGTGGGTTCCCGCGGAGGTATTTGGGTCTAGCATGGCCGCAGCTGCCTGGACGAATATGTTATTTGGTGAAACTTTGAAGCGTCCCTTTTCCAGCCTGTGCTCGCCTGTGTGCAAACCGCAGCTGCTCAGATCCCCTGTTAGTTTGGAGACAGCTACCACGGCTGGCAGAAAGACCCTGATTTTGCTCTCCAGTTGCTGTTCTGTGCAACCCTTTACACCAGCTGAATTTGCAGCCTGCGCGTTACTTAGTCAGCCTCTGAAGAAACAAACGTGGAAAATATTTCTTTTTTTCTTCTGGAACTTTTTTCACTGAGTTTTAGATGCTATCTGTTAAACAAAATTTATCAGGCACGGTATGGGCTTTGCTGCCTACTTATCGCTTCCTATCCATCCTCTGGCTCGCCTTTTCCTTCTTGTCTCTCTCTGCTACCGCTAATATTCTGTTCCTGTCTTCTTCCTAAGGTGCCTTGACGTTTGCACATTTATTCCCTAAACCCTACCAGCATGTCCCCATTAAAAATAAAGTACCATGTCATATTGTTCCTGAAATCACTTCACGTTTACTTAGATTATGTTGTAGCTGTAAGAGTCGGGAGCGCTGCCATAGGTGCCGGGGATGCCAGGAGCCTGGCGGGCGGCGCCGGGGGAGGCCCTCGGGGTGCCCCGGCGTTGGGCACGCAGGGGTTTGGCTGTGGCCAGCAGCTGGTACTGGGCTTCTCACTCCTGGGTGGGACGTTTGACTGCTGACACCAGCGGACATTAGTGCTTGACTTCGGTAAGAGCCACTCTGGATCAGCATAGGCTTTGGTGAAAATGTAATTCAGCTCACAGGAAGTTTTCTTACTTCTGGGAGGTTTCTTACTCCAACAGGTTGTGAAGCAAATGGCCTCGACTGTAAATTTATTTGTCAGCCCTATGTAAGAATATTCTGACTTGAAATTCCTGACTTGGGTAAGGGGGAAATGGATCATCATAAACCACAGCATCTTTTCCCTGAGTTTTGCATCCGTGCAGCCACTCTTAAGGGCACAGTTACAGACTGGATCCCTCCTTGCCCTTCCTATCACTATCGTCACCCTTCCCTGCCTTAATTTGCTCATGGTGGGGGCATCGGATCCAGTTTTCCTACACACTCAAACATATGGAATCAAGATGTGGGCTGCTCTTGCAGAAGCAGGTTGCGTTTTTTACTTTCTCTGAAACTGAATGAGCAATTGTCACAATCCGAGCTACTATGCTGAATTTAAGAGGAAAAAAGTTATAAAATGGGAGACTGTGTATGGGTGGCAAAACCGGGTGCTAAGTAAATGTGCAGAGCAAGAATATGCTTAATAAACAGGCAACAGAGAATTAGAGGAAACTATTTCAGTTTACATTCAGGTATATTATGGGACTGTTTATAGGGCCCAAAAGAACTTCCTGAGCATTAACACATGCAGTATGAGACGCAGAGGTGGTAGAATCTATATAAAGGTGAATAGACATGTAAAACCAGAATAACTTGTTAGCATTTACATTGTTGCTGCCTTGAGGCTACGGCAACTATTTCACCCACCCTTTAGAAATTCATTCCGCACTTTTTTTTCTGTGGGGTGGATTAAAAGACAGCATTTTTTCAAGGTCAGGGAAGAATGTCAATGATAAATCAAGCTAATCGTATGCTATTCTTTCAGAATAATGACGGACACATGTGAGAACCCTATAGAAAAAGGTACTGTTACTAATAATTGATTATGAAAGGAGGAGGGGAAGGTCGGGTTTATGTTGTTTTTCCTTCTCTTTAATTATAAAGAGCAGATGACGTATATATCTCTGGATCTACACATTTGTGTCATAGTAGAAATTCATGTCTTATTGCCCTTTCCTAGGCGACTCCTCGGAGTCTCCAGACTTCGGGACAAAGAAGAAGAGGAGAAAATTATGAGAGCAGAAAAATCTATGCAAATAAATCCTGAGTAATGAAAGGGAAGGTGAGTTTTATTCACACTGTTGGCTTTTAACTCAAGTACTGAAAAACACTCAGGAGAAAATTTATCTCTCTGTCTTTCTTCAGGGTAGAAAAAGTTCAAAGCGAGCATGTGAGGTCTCCGATGAATCCTCGAGCAAAGTTATGAGAGAATTAGCCTTCCTGGTAGCTTAAAGGTGAAAAAAAAGAAGAAAATCCCTTCCTCTTACACATTTTATCATGCATTTAACCTTCTTCGTAAATTATTGGGAAACATGCCAATTATTAGTTTATCTTTTAAAACATTCTTATCTAGATTTTTCAAACAAATAGAGAATTGGATGGGCATTCTTCCATCTTTTTATTACTTTTTTCCCACATTAGGGAGTGCTATACATTTCCGCAAGCCATAACAAATGGTCCCATTTGCTGTGGGATTTGCTCTCAGCTGGGACACAGACTTGGTATGTCTTTACTATCAAAAAGATGTCTGTTTTAAAGAAGGGGAATCAGTATGCATTACTATCCTGCTCTGAAATCCCAGTAGCATCAAATAGAGTTTTTACTACACTGTACCTCAGCGAGGCCAGCACTGAGCTTTACAAGAGGTGACTTTACCCAAGTATATTAGGATAAAACAAAGAAAGATTTGTTTCCTTGAGGGTGTTACTGGAGGCGGGAAACAAAAAGAAGAAAGAAACTAAAAAAAAATCTCTTTTAGTTATACCAACAACAAAATAACCCTCTTTTGCTGGGAGTGGTGGGATCTAAGGTAGATCAGAAACAGAGGGAGGAAAAAAGATACGTCCGTTGACTCATCCTCTACACCACTGCGTCTTGACTCTCATGATGTACCCCTTGAATGGATTCTGTAATTTTAAAATAAGGCCAGCTTTTCAACAAGTGTGTGTTGCTATGAATCCCCTGCAGTCCATGGTGCTGTGGTACTCAGAGTAGTTGAAACCTTCACCTTTCGAACTTTTGCCTTTGTCTCTCTGTATCTCTGCTTTCCCCTATTTAGCTGTTTAAGAAAACATAATAAAATGAATTTTTTATAGCATTTAATTACTGCTTACATTGACACCCTCCAAGAAAGACTTGGGATTTATTCACATATAGGATTTATTCAACATTTAGGGTTTATTAATTTTATCATTAAACCTTAATGACTACTAGAAGTTAGTCTATACCTGAAGGGACATGCCTATGAAATTAAAATGGCAAACCCTGTTGCTGGAGGTTCTGTTTCCAGTATATTTAAACCAGCTCTCCAAACCGAGATGTGCTGATAAAAGGCACACATTCTGCTTGAACAACGGCATCTACATTTGGGGTTTGCTAGCTGTATCTGTTGAAGGTAAACTAACAAAATGCTTTCATAGATCAGCTTCTTGCTTCAGTCTTAAAGCAAAGCCTCCATAAAACTTTTAAACTTGAATAAAAAAAGAAGAGAAAGCAGATATTAGCGATATCTGAGTTTGGTTGCTGTCATGTAAGTCAAGTAAAAAGAAATTACACCCACTCTGGGTGGAACGGTGATTCAGATTGTTCACCTTGAAGTTGAAGAGCCTCTAAAAGGAAATTTGGTTCTGTTTCTAAGTGGATGTGTGTGGGAGACTAACATTAACACCTTGCACTGAAGAAACTATTCTCTCAGTCTCCTTTCACAGCTGACTAAACACAAACAGTGCTGGTTTAACAAAGAACCACAGACGGCAGGACCGATTATAGCCCACGCTGAATGAGGAGCTTGATTCAACAAGGTAAACGAAGGTCAGATTAATCACGGATCGTATTTCCCCTACCCACCGAAGCCCTTACATTACATTATACATGTCATTCTGCTACATTTCTAGAACGTCAGCCCAAAGCCTGGATTCTCCACCAGCCTCATTAGCCCTCGGAGAAGACTCTGCTGACTTTGAGGTCCCTACCCATGCCACCTCTACTGCATGAGCGGTCAGTGTAAAAACACGTTAAAAGAGCAAGAGAGCAGCACAATTTTAAAGGTGTCAGTATCTCTTTCTTAGCTACATTGCCGAGCCATATTAACCACGACACGAAAGATTCCTTTATTTAACAGCTCAGGTGTGTACTTTAAAAGATCGCTTGACAGTTACCTTTGACAGATGTTCTAGTAGCTAAGTCACCTAATTTGGGCTCCAAGTCAGAAGTAAAGGCTAGCATAGATCTCTAATTTCCCTTCTCCGGTATTGCTTTCAGATAACCCTATCTGTTCCACTGCCTTGTTTCCCAATTACTCTATGAGGTTTGAGTGCATTTAAGGAGATAAGGACCTCAGGAAAAGCTCTTGACATTCAAGACTTTAAGCCAAATTTTTTTTTATTAAGATCTTTCTCACACCATGAATATTAAGTATTTATAGCCGTGCTGGGCCAGGAAGAAGGCAGCGCTCGGGTACTTCAGCTGGGTTGTTTCTATAAAGTTGGCAGACCTTCAGACTATTTTAATGACAGCGTAACTCCGCTCACTTAACATGATATGCAAAAAATATTACGAGTGGCCATTAAAACTCTCTCTGTTTCCTGAATCTGCCTGAAAACTCTTGGAAATCACAGCAATGTACTTGAAAGCAGCTAAGGGGTGCATGCCTGCTTGCCACGACGGGGTGCTCTGCAGAACCTCTCATGGGACCAGAGAGCAACTGCTGCAGAGCGGGGGGATGCTGTCTGCTACTAGTTCCAGCAGTCAAACTGCCTTTGAGACCTCTGACTCTGCACTGTTCAGGGTAATATATCTACATGTTTTCTTGGCAGGCACTTTGTGTATGTTGCCCATTTAAATCACAAATGGAAATTGAACTTCGGGCTAACAAATGTAGGGCAAGCTTGAGGAAAAAGGTTGGAAGCCTCTAACATGACAGTTATAAAGGCTTTTAAAATAGTTACGGAAGTTCCTTTGGTTTGACCTAAAATCATCACAGATTTAAGTGTATCACAAAGAGTCCAGGGATGACCGCAATGAAGATTAACTTTTTATCAAAAAAAGAAGTAAAATTCAGGATTTCCAGCGTGCATTTTGGAGCTGGTCTTTTGGAAGCACTTGCCTAGGAGTAGAGGAAGGGAAGAGAAAGAGGCCAGAGGAAATGAAACATAAGCAGAAGGTCGTGCATGGCCAGCTTTCAGATCAGGATGGTTTAAGGTGCATGAAGAGACAGGAGTTGGGTTCGTAGCCAGGATATGAATAACTTCAAAAAATAAGACGAAGTGCAGAACATAATAGCTCTCTCCAAAAGTGAGCAGACAAAAAAATACAGGGAAGATAAGTGGGATGTGTCACAGGTAAAAACAATAATTATGAGAAGGCTGGGAAACTATTAGTTGGCAGAATTTTCTAGGACAATTTTGATTTGCAGACATCCTTTCAGTGGCTGTAGGCATTTCCTGCTTTGGCAGCAGTTTACTCAGATGTGTAATGGAAAGAGGAAAAGATACTCGATGAAGTTAAATGCAGTCCTTTGAAAAGTGTGAATATACGTATGAATAAACCATGGCCTGCTTTTAAAGTCCAGTGGAAAATGCATAAATTCAGGAAATGGTATAAATTGGCATAACTCTATTTGATGGTAATGTAGCCATCAACCTTAGGTGAGTATTTGGCTCTTTTTTGCTCATAGTGTGCCAAGACTTTCACACTCTCAGGGTGATTTTATTAATATCCTGCTAGCTATTTATTGAACCCCACCTGGCAGGGTTCAAGTACTTCTTTAGAGATGCTGAAGTCCTGAGTTGGCACGGGAAACAATATACATCGGAGGCTTTCAGTGTCGGCCAGAGCATGTTTTGCACTGTAGAAGACCAGAGCCTTCGTGTTCATCTTAAATAATGTTGATGTCTTGCATTTTGTTTGATAGCTTCACATTTAATGTCCTGGATGCGTTACAGTGCAAGATCACTAATGAGAAATATTATCAAGAGCTGAGAGTACTAGAAATCATATGTGGAACAAAACAACTTTGGGGCAATATAAGTCCCTTTGGACAAGGACTAGTTCTTCTGTTTTTATTTGATTAACACCTAGCATGCTTAGGCCTGGCTCTGTGGCTGCAGCATTTATCAGTTTTCACCACTCAAATAACATAGTACAATGTGTGTGCACATAGGAAAATTCAAGCCACATCTTAAACCAGTATCTAGTTTAGAGCATAAAAGTAAATCCTAGCAAATTAATGGAACTACCTATGTGTTCTGCTAGAGCAGAACGATTAAGGAAGGAGGTATTGACAGTCCTCTGACCTCATTAATTCTCCGGTTGGTCCCTACACACAGGGCACGTACTGCGGCATGATGGGGTGAATGTAGGAAACTCTTGATCCACTGTTGAGCCAGGATGCTCCTCCTGAACCTCCCTAGCACAGAGTGAAGGAGGAAGCTGGAATGAGGTGATAGCAATCCCCCATCAGTCCCCACCTACACAGCATTTATCGGAAAGCTTATTTCCCAGAGGACAGGGAATCCGAGATTGCAATACTAACTTAGAACCACATCATGATTTAATTAAAAAGCTAGTACTACATGGGATTTCTACGGAAAGGATTGAAACCTGGGTCACTTATAGACACAAAATAGAGTTACTATTAGGAACATGGTGGTGGGTTGACCCTGGCTGGACACCAGGTGCCCACCAAAGCCGCTCTGTCACTTGCCCCTTCAGCTGGACAGGGGAGAGAAAACATAACGAAAGGCTCGTGGGTCGAGATAAGGACAGGGAGAGATCACTTGCCAATTACCGTCATGGGCAAAACAGACTCGACTTGGGGAAAATTAACTTAATTTATTGCCAGTCAAACCAGAGGAGGGTAATGAGAAATAAAACCAAATCTTAAAACCCCTTCCCCCACCCCTCCCTCCTTCCCGGCTGAGCCCCACTCCCAGGTTTCTCTTCGTGTCCTCCCCCCCAGCGGCGCAGGGGGACGGGGAATGGGGGTTGGGGTCAGTCCCTCACACCGTGTCTCTGCCGCTCCT
>JAVKLA010000057.1:15892248-15907938 GCA_034782735.1 Sagittarius serpentarius | reverse complement strand
CCCTCCTTCTGCACCGACCTGGGGGTCTGCGGGGCTGCTTCTCTCACATGTTCTCACTCCTCTCTGTGGCTGAAATTCCTGTCATGCAGGGTTTTTCCCCCCTCTTCTTAAATCTATTATCCCAGAGGCGCTACCACTGTCGCTGACAAGCTCGGCCTTGGCCAGCGGCGGGTCCGACTTGGAGCTGCCTGGCAGTGGCTCTGTGAGACATGGGGGAAGCTTCTAGCAGCTCCTCACAGAAGCCACTCCTGTAGTTCCCCCCACTACCAAAACCTTGCCATGCAAACCTGATACAAACATATAAAAAAAGCCTGCCCTTTTTAGTGGGCTCACTAGAGAGTGGCTCCATCTGATGAAAGATCATTCTAGACACTGACATCACATCTGTGCTAATAATGTGTGCAGATGACAGAGAAACTGGCAGGGTAGTAAATAAGGGAAAAAAGTTACCTGTGCAGTGCTAGCTGAATGGCTTAATTAGGTTGCCACCACGAGCACAATGTATTGTAATAAAACTAAATAGAAAATAATACACATGTAGCAAAATTGCAAGTTCTGGTTTGGGGATGAGAGACTGTCCTGGCAAGCAGTCACACAGGGATGTATTTAGTAATCTGTGGTAACTGCCTCAAAGTCAGTGGCCAGAGGAACTCTGTGGACAAGAAAGCAAATGTCCTGTAGGCATCTGCAGATTTCTTGACTCTTGGAGGTACAAAACAGGGCACAAAGCAGAGAAGTGGCTGTGCCCGTACATGTCACACTGAGTGTAAAGTGTTATGTCCAAGCAAAATAGTTGCATTTCAGGACAAAACTGGAAATTTGAGAAGATAAAAATACAATAAAATGAACTGAAAACTACTAGGCAAGTCTCATTATATGAGAGGAATTAAACTTACAAGTTTAGAAGAGAAGATCACTACAGATAGACATTTAAACATTGAACAGCTATTTGGTGGTGTGAGCTTTTTGACTTTTCCATAAAGGCATAATAAAATCTAATCACTGGGAAATGGAGTTTGAGAAATGGAAATTCAGAATAAGATGTAATTAAGATGATTAACTCCCGGTATCATTTTTCTACTGGATGCTCCATTCTGCCATCATGGTTTTGCGCCTCAAGAAATTATGAGATGTTTATGTCCAGCCACAATTTCAAATTTGACTTTAATTTATGGAAGAAAATCTGCATGTTCTGATTAAACAAAGAAGCCAACAAAACTAGCTACGAACTACTTCTGTGTTAATTAAACAGCATTGGTCCTTATCTACTTGTTGATTTTATGTTAATGATCGTGCCAAGCAGTTAATGCAAAGCATCACACAATTGCAAGAATCAAAGCATTACTCCTTAAATAATAAAAAAAACTAAAAGTAAACATAATCAAAGCCTGCAGTATTATTCTGTTATAAATCCATTACTGGTCCAAACTAAAATACTCATCTAATGAACAGAAATATCTAACCACATTAACTGTTTGGATGTATTTTGGCTTTCTTTGTGTTTGAGCATATTTCACACCTCAAATGGATCCATCAACTGTTTACTTCAGAATGCCAAGCTTATTATGTCCACTGTTTTTTTACCAGCCTATAAAATCTGTTTGTCTTTTACATTTTAAGGAAATAGAGAGATTTTCATAAACACCATATGCACTACTGAAGACAAAACTTTCCACGTTGTTAGGAGTCTTTGTTTCATGCTGTTGTAATAGATCTTGGTTTCAGATGGATCAAAATTCCTAAAAAAAATCCTCCCTAGAAATATATTAAAGATGGATTAACCTTTGTAATACAACTTTCGCGGTGGTGTATGAGAATTTCTTTGTAAGGTATGACCCAGCTAGTAGGCCATTTACCCTTTTAGCAGACCAATCATTACAAAAAAGGTTGAGCTGACAGGGTAGATACTAGTTAATATGTTGTTGACATGTATGTCACAGTATTCAACATATTCTTTAGCAGCTGCATGCATCTAAGTAAAAGGTGGGAGCTAAGCTGCTGGAGGAAGTAGGTTTAGCAACAATAACACAGAGAACAGGCTCTACTGGTGATGCCAGCAGGTGGGTTACCTCCTCGTTCATCACCCAGCTCCCCTGTGTCCCTACTATATCTGCTTCTGAAGGGAAACATAAGATCCATATAGACCTAAGATTCCTGGTTTTGAAATTAACACCTCCATTGAGCACCTTCAGTGAGAGTTGGACAAGTTGCTTGACTCTTCCTCTAGCCAAATACTAATTTCAATTCTTTGGATATTAACCTGACTTAAAGATGAAAATTCCTTGAGTCAGCACCATGACATCTGTTCTATAATTGTCCACAGGGGCAAAAAAGATAAAAGATAATTTTTCAAATTGAAGTACTTCTGTGTGATTGCTGTGTGTGGCATTATTGTGGTTTGATAGTCTGTGGTTTTGTGAACGATAAAATATGAAATTTAACACAGTAAAATACGTATGTCCTTGAAAGTTAGAAATCGTTAGATTAATTTAGCTTGGTAAGGAGGGTTAAAGAGAAACTAAATACCTCTGTGTGTGTGAGTGTATGCACGTGCATGTGCGCCTGTGATTGTAGGGGACTTGCGTGTTAACATTTCTGATACAGGGTATTTATCTAACGAACCACAATCAGACAAATCTCTGCTTTAAATAGGCCTGTGAACATAAGGTAAGGCATGTAAAAAGCTATCTTGCTATCTGGTACTATCAGGGCAGAAACATGAAATTCTTATGGTGAATTGCTCAAGCAAACACATTCTTAGCAAAACTCATTGTTGGAGAGCTAGAGCCAGAAGAATTTAGAATAAAACCAAGAGGCGCAGTTTGTGTAGCGAGGTTAACTGACCACTGAAACTACTCAGTAGATTGGTGTTGAATCTTCAGAACTTGAAATTTCTAATCAGGATGTACAGTGTTCTCTACAGTATATCCTAGCTTAGCTCAGGATTATGAACCTATGGTAAGAATCTATGGGGAGAGTCTGGTCTTTCTATGGGATGATCTTTTGGCCTTAAAAATGTCCAAAATAATTATTTGAAGTAATACTGATAAACATATGGAGTATGGCCAAGTGTCTTGAGCACTGCAATCAGTGTATTCCCCCAGCCTAGCTTGGTGGAACCTCATCTCATGTCCTGGTTGGTGGTGCCTTGCTGAACTCACACAAAGGGGCTGATGTCATCCCGTGATGTGGAGAAGCAACCCAACCCAAACTTCCGATGTTCCAGTTCACGTCTTTTTTGAGAGGAAGTGCTGTATTATCTTCGCCAAACATAGGCATCCGGAAGGAAGCAACTTGCTCGCTCTGAGCGCGAGGGAGGACTCGATGACCTCCAGAGGTCCCTTCCAACTAACATTTTTATGCATCTGTGGTTTGCTTGCTCAGTATTACTTAAAAGACAGACATTCTCAGGCCAGTAAATCTGAGTACAGTCACTGAAGTGTTTTTTTGTTGCTTATAACCTCCACAAGTACAAGTTAGTCTTACATAATTGGTACTTTACACAACATTCCCAAGTAAGATAATTCAGACTTTGGTGACAAAAGGTTGGCAGTTTCCTCCACACTTATGTGGAGCTTCCTCACACAGTCTTGGAAAATTTCAGGCGTTCCTGAAATGAATGGTGGATACAGTTTTTTATAAACTTTGGAAATAGAGATTTTAAAAAAATTATTAATGTGTCTAATTCTGGACATTAAAATTATAAAAAAGTTTACTTTGAAGTGCCATACTTGACACTGTTTTTAAGTTTTTCTTATTAAAGTTATTTTTAATGTTTTGTTGAAAACAAGAACTAAGGTTTCCTGCCTACAAATGCAGTTATGAAAATATTTAAAATGAAATTTTACCGTCCAAAGTACTGGCACAGCACAGTACTTTCAGCATCTGTATTTCCATTTTTGCTTTGTGTATCCTTTACTCACAGAGTAGAAGAACAACAATGCAACGCAGTCATCCTTTGATGGGCAGATCGTCCAAGAAGCACAATCAAATTCACATTTTTTTTATGATCCTTGTTTAAAAAACCACTAGTTTTAGAATGGATTAAGTAGGAAATCAAAGGCAAAACAGGACACATTCTTGCACGAGGAAACACACAGGATATGAAGTTAATTCCATACTTAAATAAAGATGGTGAGTCATATGTAAGAAAGAAATACAAATAGTAGGACTTTTTTGTAATTGTCAAAAAATACTTTCTTCTTTATGTATGTGTATATTTAAAACTCCCACTCTTTTGATATCCATGAGAGAACTAAAGGTGCCTGGGAAAATAAATCATGTGAGAATGTCAGTACTGGCTGCTGCAGAGCCCAGAGGAGGTTTGGACAATGCTTTGGAAAAGTGAAGTGTTGTGGAAAATATTACAGTGTTGTGGAAGAAGTAATAGTTTATTAAACATAAGGCCTGCAAAATGAAATGATGTGTGGTCTGGCAAATGTTTTCTTTTTAAAGTTATGTATCCTGCTCATCCAAAAATATGCTAGAAGAACCCAGAGCTAGTTGAGGACCAGCAGCTGTACATGCCTGCTGAGCACAACAGTCAGAGGGAGTTAATGCAGATCTGCCCTTGGCGCTTCTCTGATGCAGATGACAGACATTTTTTTCCTACAAGTAGAATAACAGTGATAAAGAAACCATTTTCAGAGAAATACCATATATCTTTTAGGATTTATTTTAGAAGGAGTTACCAGTATTTACTGCTCTGCGAAAACTCTAAAGTTATGTTCTTGAATTACACAGTCACAACGCCAATGCTTTGCGTTGTTACCTTGTTTCAGGATAATAATCTGTGCCCCAAAGCACGCACATATGCTGCTGTTGTCCGCTGACCTCAGGCATGTGTCATGGGGGCTAGGACTAACAATCCTCCAAAGTAAAACCAGAGACTGAGGCCACCGTGAGCACTTGTCCTCTAAATTGCACGTCTGAAGTATGAGCCCACAGGAAGAGTACGTAAAACAGATCCATAGCTGTGGTACCACAGAGTTAGCGCGCAGTTAGTTTGTAGAGTTGGGAGCTGATAGCACCGTCGCAGAAGAGCGGGAAACATTCTCAATTCCTGTAGCTTTTAATGAATCGACTAGTGTCACCCGAGTCCTTTGCAAACGCTATTCTTATTTAAATTGTAGTTGCTATGAACGTGCATTGGTTTGTTAAGTTGAAACATTTTGTGTAAAGTAATTTCCAGCTTAAAATTGGAAGAATTTCCCCCTAAAATGCCATAAAAAAAAAAGATATGGTCCTTGTTTTGAACAAACTTGTCAAAAATAGTTTTACATGACTTCAGAAGCCTTAGTGGCAGGTTTGTGCAGATCTTCGCAATGATTATACTATGGCAAAGCCAGTTGGTGTGCTGGTGCGACTTAATTTTGAACACTTCATTAAACAAATAGGAACGTGTGATGTAATGAAAGGAATGATGCATTTCCAGAGCCTGAATTCCAGAGCTAGAGTTCCTTGGGGTATCTCACCAGCACAGAAAGCAGTCTGTTCCTTATTTCTTGACCTCTCCAGCACAACCGGCTGTGGTAGGAGTTTGAGATGAGAATCTGATAAAAACTGAATGAGGACAGAAGGGGATTCTGAAGTGGAAGAACTGCTCTTCAGAGCCTAAAGGGGAACCCTAAATAATTGACATAAATGGCTGGTGTGTCTGAAGACAGCAGGTGCTGAGTGGGCTAGATAGATATCATTCCCTAAATAAAATGCATGTCAAGAAATAAAATTAGACTGTCATCCTGAAAGTATATTCTTCTAGTGTTGGTATTAAAAAGCCAGCTATATCTTTTCTGTCATCCAGAGTTAATAAAAAATTATTATATTCATGAGCAAAATAATAAAAAATATCCAAAACTTTTAGACAAGCATCAGCTTCTTTATCTCTGCTTTGCAGAAGCCAATTGTTTCAAAGCTGCAGTTGTAAATGCAGCACCTCTGACTTCAGCTAAGTCACTTAGTCAGATTAAGTAACATTGTAGTTGAATTGCAAATATTAAATCTTTTTCCAGAAGTGAAGACTTTGTAAAGCAGATACAAGAGGTTTTTGGGATGGCTGCTGTCATCTGCTGTTGACACCAGCTTAGGCCTGGCATTGCAAAACGGCCTAAACTAGCACAGAATTCCCTTTAGGTATTGAGTTGGAAAAGGGTTTTCCCCAGTAGGAAGATAAATAAAGAATTCAGCAAGTCCCTTCTAGACTTATTTGCCCTCTGCATCACTGAATAATTGATGAAGATCGTTGAACAAAATCATCTCCAGCTGCAGCTTCAAGAGCGAAGAAAAAATGGCAAAATCTTCTTTAAACTAAGGAATAGCTGCTTTTTGATTGAGCAATGCTTAAACAACATCAGTGGGATTCCAGAGGGTGCATTTGTCCTCGTTATGAACCGCAATGCTTTGGGGTCTCTGCAGGCAGTTCTGGATGCAGGCGCTGGCTGCTGGCGCTTTGCTTTCTCAAGAGGAACAGGCAAAATTCTGCCAGCGTTACAACGCTACGCCCCCAGGTACAGTTGAAAATGAATAGGGGTGGCCACAGTCGTGCTGTAACCCACCCATGTGTAGACAATTATGAGCAGACTTGATCCTAATACAATCACAGATGTCTATACAGAAATGGCATCACTCCAAACGTCTTGGTGACAGTCCCATTGGCAAAGGCCTCATGCTTCTGATAGCCTGGATGCACCCTGACACGTGGGATTGCTTCTCTGGTCTGCCCTGTCTTCTTCGGCGTTCTGCATGTTCATTTGTGTAAGAGTTTGGGACTGTCTTACCACAGATCTAAGGTTTGAGTGCATCAGATGATAGAAAGCTTTTTCACCCTTCAGCTCAGAGACATTTAAAACTAAACATAACAAAACATTCAAGATGTTGCAATCAACAATTTTGTAATCAGCAATCATTATAGCAATAGACTTCAAGACACAGTGAGAGGCATTTTTTCAACACCAAATTATCACAATTTAGGCAAGGAAATGGAGTGACTATGCCATGTTTCCCTAAATCCCCAGTCACAGTGGTTTGGGTTATGGCCAGTTGATTCATTTAAGCACACTGTAAGAATCTGAAGAGTTGCAGGCCCATCTTTAGGAAGAATTTATTTTTCTTTAAGTAAGTTTGAGTGCATTAGAAAGACACATTATTGTGGCAAATCGTTAGTGTTCTTCATTTGTTTTTCAGATAGTTATAATGCTGCATGCAGGGTATTATATCTAGCTGTTCTCTCCCTTTATGATTCACTATTATTTCCTGCACTACTTTCTTGTTGCAAACCTACACGTTTACAGATAGTAATTAGCTAGATTTCATATAATTTCTTTGTATTCATTTCAAGTCTTTCTTTCCATTTTCCGTATGGTGAAACTGTAAACATCTTTCATTTTGTACCGATTTTAGATCTAATAAAACATGGAGCAATAAGGCTATTGTTATAAAATTAATGAAAAGAGATCCTCTGTAGATAGCAATGAAGTAGAAGAAATTAACATAAAATTCTCATGAAAAGAACTCTTTTACTGTATAAAACATCTATTTTGCAGCACCTACAACTGTAATAGCACTTCAGTGTACAAGCCCAAAGAGTTTACTATTTCATTTCAAATGCACTGCAGTTTAGAGCTTGCTTCCAAGAGGAAAAGGCTTTTGAGGGATGCAGTTAGGTGACATGTTACTCACTGATGCCAGGGGGTCAGGTTGCACGCTGGAGTTCAGTAGTCTGTCAGCTTGCTGCAGATAAGCTCTGTTGGAAAAATTGAATTTTAGGTTGCCAATCTTTGCATTGCTTTGCCACAGTAATGTAGCACACCTGCATAACGTTTTGAGAGATGAAGAATAATGGAGAAGCAGAAATGAAGGGTGAATTTTTCTGAGGCGAGGAGAGATCTGATAGCAAACAGAAAATTTTCCAGTTCTTTAGGGGAGGTGTGGGATGGTGACATAGCAAGCACTGGCCTACCAAGCACCTCTGCTCTTTTGGTGGAAACAGCTTGAAAACTGCTTTAATAATCTCCAGTGCCTACACCCTCAGTCCTTGTTGCCACAGTCTCCAAAAAGAGTGACTAGCTGGTACAGGGAGTTGTTAGGAGTGCATGGCTAAGCTATGAAAATAAGAAGAGATTAAAGGGCAACCTGGGACTGTTTGCTCAGTCAGAATTTCTGCTGATGGCAAACAGGAGTTTTTGCCTATGTGAGGCCATCAGGATTTGGCCTAGTTATTTACAGAAAGAATTAAGTGGATGAGATCAGAATCCACTCCCAGTTACGCAGCAGTAAATTCAGAGTAACTCGATTCACTGACATCATTGGAGCTACTCTGGATTTACACCAACTTCAGTGAGAGCTTCTAATAGTCTGTAGAGAATTTAAACTGCATGCCTGAATGTGCAAGAGTGAGAATTGGCTGAGTTATGCAGAGCTCGGCACAGACAATTGTGTCCAAAGATAACACTGAAGAGGAGCTTTTTGCCGCTGTTCTTATTGTGCTTCTTGCACTATTAAATTCTGCTCCTGTTCCAAATGTATCTGTAAAAATGAAAGACTTGCAACTACAAATGGACTATAAATTATTTATTGTTCCTGAGCTTATTCTCAGGATAATAGCTAAGGGCCCATAGTTATTAATTCTGCATATTCCATGGATGGGTTAGATGACCCACTAGGCTCTTCAAATATAAATTTGTTCATTCCTAGAATGTATTATAGCAAAGATGTACAGGATAGTCCTTAATATATTATCAGAACACTTTGTATTGGTGTGTTAAATACTTCTTCAATAATCGGTGGGCACACTACCTCTGCTTCCCATGCTTGAAGATAAACCCTCCATAAGTTTTTGAAAATCAAGCTCTCCAAAGAAGAGAAGCAATGAACAACCTATTTGGAATCACCTGTATTCTTCAGCTCAATGCTAGCTGAGGATGTGAGTAATTCAAAATCAAGTCCATTATGGCGGGATGTTCACATGCATGTGTGTCATATGAGATGTGAGCCAAGAAAGGATCATCTAGTGAGGTAGCCTTGTGAAATAGATAGCTCTGTCTCTAAAATGTGTCTGATTTCCATACATCTATTTTTTCCTCCTGTTATCTCTAATATGTAGAGGCAGCTGTAAACTGTCAAACTAGGAATCTGAACAGAGGAGGCTTTTTTTAGACAATGGTATTTGTACCTTAGAAATTATTATCCTGCACTGAAAACCTGGTTTATATGATTTTTCTGTTAGCTGATGACCATCAGAATATTACTGCTATCACATGCCAAATGTACATGTGTGTTTAGGTATGCATTTCTGATAGGCAAGGCACCTAGTAAGATAATATAGTCAAAAGAAGATAGGCACAGTGGCCATTTGGATTTCTTTCTGAATTTCACTAAGCACGTACGTACCTTAGGTAGCACTGTAAATCCTTTCCCTGACCTGTCCTTAACCATTAAGAGAAAGTATGTTTTCCCTAAGGAACTTAAAGTCTGTATTAATGGACATTCCTGAAGGGGTAGAAAATGGTTGAGATTTCTTCCTACAAAGTCACTAAAATTAAGGACGAGCTGTTGTGGGCAGGTGGGAAACTCAAAGAGGCATCTTCTTCTTTTCTTGTTCCAGTGTGGCTCAGCAGGTGACTTGGTTTCCCTAACCAGCTCTGCTTCAATTTCCAGCTTGCATGACATGGTGAAAGTTTGCTTTTATTTTTATTAAATATTTTCTTTGAGAAAAATGACTCTTGGCTCAAGTTCCAGTCCTTTGCATTCTGAAGCAGCAATTAAGCAATTAAATTAGAGCCTGTAAATAGCAATGTTTCCATTATAAAACCACAAGCAGCTCCACCTCTTTAAAAATTAGTGCGATAAAAATGCCTTAGAAATTCTTTGAAATCAGATCTCTGACAACTATCTAATCTTCATCTTTAAGATAGTGGGAAGAACAGAGGTTATGTAAAATCCATGTATTCCTTCCAAACCAGAAAGTGCTCCAGTTTCCCAGCTACCTAAATTACCTTTGCAAAATTTTATTTAGTATTACTGTACTTAAGGCAGTACTGATATTCAGGTGCTTCAGTGCCATTGACTTTGGTTTTGATCACTTGAAGAAGGTAGATACATGTTAATTTTTCTTGTTTCATCCCATCTGCTTTGTGGTCTTCGCCATCTCTTTCATTATACTCCAGATGTAAACAGATTCTAGCTGCACAGCTTCTCTTTTGGTTCTGCTTTTTTAAAACAGCAGCATTTTTGGCTTTGGCATCAACATGAGGATAATTACCATGTGGTCTCCATTTGCTTGTAGGTTGAAGACCCCCACCCTAGATCAAAAACAATTTCAGTTGACTGAAACAGCATTTCCCAGCAAATGGAAATGATGCATATCTGGCAACTTTTGAGTGTAAAATGAGTCATCAAAACACACTGAGTGTAAGCATCTTCACCCTTCCTTCCCCCAGCTCTTAATCCAACAATGGCTAAGCATGGAATAAAGCTTCATCTTCAGTATGTATGCAGAATACAGAGGGGTACAAAGATAAACACTTGATTGCAAGGCAGTCATATAATGAAAAAGCATATAATTTGAATCAGATTGGGCTGAAATTAAAATTGGAACAAACTATTTGCCAGAGATTCAAACTGTGAGAGTAAATTCACTCCTTTTCTAATTTTTTTTTATCTTCTCTCAATGTAGGTCTTTTGCATTGTTGCTTGTTTATTTGGCTTCTGATAAAAAAGATTGAAGAAATCCATTGCCACTCATACTTCAAATGAAACCCAAAAGTTAAAAAAGAAAATGCTGTCAATGTTTCTCTAAAAATCTCAGTGATGAAATATAATCTGCTCTAGGAACAGAAGTCAGAGGTGGTTCTGTAACTACAAAATGATATTTGGGGCAGTATATGGAATCATTGTATGGAAAAGGGAAGGGAAGGATGCAAAAAGCATACATGTGCCACTTAAAAGGCTGAAATTTATAAAAAAAGAATTCTTGGCATGGGTGCCTTAGTCTCTGGGCAAGCACATGACTACTATTGTGTTAGACTCACATAGAGGTTCATTAGTGAAAGCCAGCAGAGCAGTGCCGTCCCTGTAGATGACTCTCAGTTCCTAAGGGAGGACTGGGTGGGTGTCAGCTAGCAGTGAAAAAAGTGATCATTAGAGCCATACTCAACAAACAAGCCATGGTCACGGATGATGTGTCTAGCTTCCAGATTTGGATGAGTTCATTATCAAGTTTGTGACGAACCAGTTTTGTAACTCTTCAGATTCCTGAAGCCTGATAGTAACGCAGGCAGAGAGGTGTGCGAAACCCGCAGCGGTCACAGTCTGCTCCTGGTGAGAGAGGAGAACCAACAGTCCTGGCTGATCCTTAGCTCTTTCAGCCACACTTATACCTTTGGTCTATTTGACACGCCTACTGACTTCAGTCTTTTTTAAAGAGGTCTGTGACGCTCTCATTCTACTCTGCATCAGAAGTTCTATTGCCTTATTCAATGAACCTGCAGCACTCTCTGAAAGGAAGGCTCAGTTGTGGAGTCTTTGGCATGTGATGATTTTTTTTTTTTTTTTATATTTACCTTTTCGCATTTGGTCAACATAATACTACAACTTACTAAAACTCAGTAATGATTGGGGAAAGCAGAAAAAAGGCATTGCTGTATACTTTGGTCTCTCCTTTAGAGCACATTGGCAAGTGTGGGGAAACTATTGGGTAAGAGATAAATAGACCTCGGTATGCCACACATACATACATACACACATACATACATATATACTTCAGTATTATCCAGCACCCATAACAACAGCACGCACCCGAAAACTTGTGGTGGCCGACAAAGAGTATGAGAAAGCTGAGGCTACTGCTTCCCCATCTCTGACTTACATCCTCTTTTGCAGACCGAGGTGCTCTTTCCTGGCGCTGGCTCTGAGGGGAAGAGAAGCCGTGTAGCTGCATTAGCGTGGTGCCAACCTCAAGTTGATGCACTTGCACTCTGCCTGTCAGCTCGACCTTCAGATGGTATTGCTGGCCTGGTGCCACCGAAGCCAATAGAGCAGTGCCAGCAAGCAGAGCATGGGATTTGGCCTTGCATTTTTAATGTGTATGATTGGCTTAGACTACGAGATAGGAGCTGATGATCATCTGAATCTTAAAAGATCCAGGAGTGCAGAAAGTCTATCTGTACAATTTTTTAAAAAGAGAGAGGATTGGTTTATTTTTTAATCCCCTCTTGTCTTCACTCTTTCCCAGTCTGTAACCTTCTTTCCCTTTAGCTGGCAAATCAGTTTACAGGCTCTTCAGGTTTTTTTATTTAAATCTCTGTGCTTTGTTTTGAAATTACATATATATTTCTAAAATGTATACCTCCTTGAAAGGCATAATTTTGCGTCAGAATACACTGGCATTTCGTGTTTTCTCTTGTTGTGGCTCACACTCAGTGTCAGAGCGACAAAAGCTGCTACTGTTAATCCACATTTGAGGAAGGAACAAAGGGAGCTTTCTGCAGCTTGTGCACCTGGAACGCGAAGTGAGAATGGTGACCTTTGCAGCCTGCTTCTGCCAGGTGACAGTCCCTCGCTACATCACAAAAGCAAGAAAAAAAAATTAGGAAAATGTTAAAGGTTTGGCTACATTATATTTTAAGGCACTAACCTTGTTTTATGCTGATTGCATATTTTGTTTTTAGATTTAAAAGCCATACTGTTTGGAATTGCTTAGCCATCCGTCAACACAAAGCAACAGAATTGTCAGCTCCTGTAGGATTTTGCAGCAATGCTAAGCTACACTAATTGTAAAGTTTCTGTAGAATTTGTGTTATCGTGATGCAAAATGCAGACTGTACTTTTAACAGACAGAAAGGGAAAAGCTCCCTTAATGGGTTTAGATGAAACAAAAGGATATTAAAAATGCATTTGTGTTTCTGCCAAAGCTAAATACAAGTTACTTGTTCCTCTAACATTCATCTTTTTTCAAGGACTTTATAATATTACGTAGCTATCGCTTAGACAGTACTCAGAGCAGATTAGCTAAAAGGAGTATGTAGAGACCACTTGCCCTTGCTTACCCCCAAGAAGTAGTGTGATAGTAAAATCCAAGGCTACGGTGTTTTCAAATGTGTTTAAATTTATTCAAGTTTTGTCTTCTCTTACAGAAGTGTTGTGCACTTGAGCTGATGGTTTTGTACTACAATATTGGAAATAGCATCTAGCTCACATTTCTGTTGAACTGATACTGAAAAGAGCTTGCATGCCAAACAAAAAAGGGCAGAAAAACTTGCTATGTGGTTTTAGAAAGCACGGTTGAGATCTGGCAGATACAAAGATCTAAGAACAGTCCTGGAAGCTCTAGCAAAAGACTTTTACTTCTGTTCTGAGGAGATTGATGACTACAGGAAAACTAGAAAATAAAGTGTTTGGATAAATACAACTTCAGGATTGGTTCCCCAACAGCTTTTTGGAGCCAAAGTCAGAAAAACTTCTCCTGAATTCCCAGGATTAACATTTCATATTATGTTTAAAAAGTTGCCAGTCACTTTTATGTCTTCATGATCTGTTGTTTTTTTAATATTCTAAATCCCCTTTCAGGCAATAAGATTCTCCCAGTAATTCAAGTGGAAGTAAAATTTGCCTAAAACTGAATACATCTCATCAGTATCTTGAGCTTTATTGCCTCCAAATCATCAGATAAATATCATCTTTCTCTGTTTACTTTCTGTACTTGAATATCTGGAGTTGCTTAGATCTTCTACCAAGGCTTGATTCTGATTGCCTTTGAAAGACGGATTAAGGCTTTCCTCATTGTCTTCTTCTTGACAGAAACACAGATGTGTTATTTTCACAGCCTTTTTTGCCCTTCTGGACACATAAAGCCCACCTGCTCTTCTGGGACTCTCCTGTTTTTCAGAGGCTCTAATTTGCACCTGGGCTGAAGTAGTCCCTGGGGGATAATCAGGTGGCTGGGAGTAGATCAAGTACCATGTGCTTTGGCTGTACCTATTCATGAGCATCTTCGTCTCCAACACGCTAGTGAATACGGGATGACTAGCCTTGTGTAAATACAGTGTCCTCATTAGGATGAGGAATCTTTTGTTAGGAAGATCTGTCTGTCTTCTTATCCTTTTATATAGCAGGGACAATATAAAGAGTGTGAAATTCCATATGCAACTGATTAATATATTTTAAAACAGTCTGAACAACATACAGTTTGTACCATGGAGATTTACAAAATTCCCTTTACAAGCAAGTTAATTTCTCCCTCCCCCCTTTTCCATCTACTGCTGTCTCTTTGAAACTGTCAGTCTTCACATCTATCTGCTAAGATTTGTATCCTCAGTACGGTTTGGTTAAGTCTGATCAGATGTGATGTGATGTTCAGATCCTCTCTAGATTCACATATTTTTATTCCTCCTATTTTCTTTGTCCCACTGCATGCATTTATAGTACATCTAAAAACCCATCCAGTGAACTCATTACTTGAAATTTTTTTAAACCTTCTCCCATATACTTCCTTTTTGACCATACACTGCCTGTTTCACCACTTAAAATTACTTCCTGCTTATCTCCTAATTTTAGCAACTTCTTCTTTCTTGCCTTTTCTTCACTTCTTTATGACACGCCTCATACTCCACAGTCACCGTGTTCTCCTTTGTCTTAAAAATAAGAAAAGCTCCATGAATTGGCTTAGCCAACCTGTCCGGCTAGAGTCAGGCAGTCCTTTAATTCAGTGTCGTAACTCGTGGGAAAAGACACAGCCCCACTGTGAAAAAGGTCCTCTGCCACATGGTCCATCCCAGCACCACTCTTTCGTTGCTGCTAGGTTGGTTACAAGTTTTTCTCTTTGTCAGCTTGGATTTCACCACAATTTGTTGAAAATGTTTTCATGTCATTCCAGTTGCCTGTCTTCTCATTATCACCATTTTGATTTTCTATGCCCTGGACACTTTTGTTCATCCCTTACTTCTACCCCACTTCCTCTTTTGCATACTTTTGTCTCTTCAACGTGTGTATTTCATGCACTGTCCCTGAAAAGATTTTGCCTTAAGCAAAAACCTTGAGCCATGATCACAAGAAGCCCAAGTATGCTCATGGTCTTGCTGTTACAATTTTTACTTCACCATCCCTTCAGTGCAAATCCTATTGGTTATGCAATGCCTGTATATATTTTGTATACTCTTTTTGGAAAGTGTCTACAGAGTACCCAGCATACCTTCAGGCACTGTGTAATTTACAGATCAGTATAAACGAGAACAAGCTAAAAACTAATACCATGTTGCCTTCTATTCCTACTTAGTGATTATATCATCTTGCTTTTCTTCTCACCAGTAGCCCATTTATTTTTGCTAATCTTTCCTCTCTACCATGCATAGCAGAGGCTCTCCCACTGGAGGCTAGCCACTGGAGGCTACTTTTCTATATACTGGCCACAAAACATCTCAGGGATGAGCATTTCATCCTCTATGTTCTGCTCTTGCAATTTACAATACTGCTTTCCAAGCCCTACACAAATTCAGTGTACACACACATGTTTTATATGTACATGTACGTAAAGACAGGTGCGTGTGTGCTGTCGTGGTTTAACCCCACCCAGCAACTCAGCCCCACGCAGCCGCTCACTCACTCCCCCCCACCCAGGGGAATGGGGGAGAGAATTGGAAAATAAAGTAAAGCTCGTGGGTTGAGATAAGAACAGTTTAAGAGAACAGAAAGGAAGAA
>JAVKLA010000057.1:15868261-15892148 GCA_034782735.1 Sagittarius serpentarius | reverse complement strand
ACTAAACCCAAAACACAGCGCTGTACCAGCTACTAGGAAGACAATTAACTCTATCCCAGCCAAAACCAGGACAGTGCACACACGCACACAAAAGAAGGGTGGAAGGTGCAAAATAAAAAGGTTGGAAGCCAGACCTGTCAGGCAGCTGACGCAAAGAGACACAGCCATCTACCCTGTTTCAGTCCACAGCACGCGAGGCATCTATCCAGCACGACAAAGCGCCTACTGGGTAAAAGGAGGGAGCCATAACACAAAAGGAGCAGGTGAGACAACCTTCCCCAGCTACTTCTCACCACATTCTTATCCAGCTGTTGTCCAAAAAGTCAGGCAACAAAAGCGGATTACAAACCAACAAGCATAATTTACCCCTGTTAATCCAGCACTTCCCCTACTAAAAGTCCATGCACCTTTAGCACAGAAACCTATTTCTTTGACTGCCAGACATATTAAATGACATATTTTCATGCAAGTTACCACATTTACAACCGTCACATAATTTAATCATGAAAAGATAATGATTTATTCTGGACTTAAAAAAAATTTTGGAACCTGCTTATAAAGAAAATTGATTCAATTTTTGGATTTTTGTTTTAAAGCCAACAGAAACCAGTGTCTTTAATTTTAGGTCTAAGTGGTGGAAACCAGCATCAGACTGGACTATAAATTTATTACATTTAGTTGAAAACCACTGATATTTGTATTAACAGTTTTCTTAGCAAACCATGCATTTTAATTTAAAAATATTTTACTCTTTGGATTAAAAATGTATTATGTAGTAGTACAGAAAAGCTCAATCCACCAACACAACAGTTGGCAGGGTAAAACAGACTGGCACAAAATTAGAGTAAGAGACACAAAGTAATAATTGCTTGACCTGTAGGTTAAAGAATAAAGAATAAGAGATCAGCTCCAGTTATACGCTGTAAAGCTTCAAAAGCTTCCAATTGAATCTTAAGATTCATAGGTTATTTAAAAAAAATCAAATTTAGTTTATCAGACTTATTAGCTTGGAAACAGTGTGGTAATAAATAAAGACTTGCAGTAGACCAGAGGTGAACTGGGACTGAATACATTTCCCCTAATATGTATCAGTCAAAGGTGGTATTAAGCAGAGCTTTTGTCACCCCTGTGATTATTAAGATATAGGAAAAACTTTCAAGGGAAGCAGAGGAAGCTGTAAGCTTCCAGAGTTTAAAGCTGGAATGCATGTGCATCTGGCTATACATTGTTTTTCTCGGCTTATCTGCTGAAAGAAATGTCACCTCTAAATCCTGCTGAAGGACAGAGGGCAGATTAATAGGCTGAAGGCTTCCTACACCCACCTCCTCAGCCTCTTTAAACTTTGCTCAAATTAATTTGATTTGCGTACTACTCCTTTACCTGAAAAATACTTTACTCCCAAAGGTGAGCATAGTCAGACCAGGGTAGACCTGCTTTCCTTTTTACTACTGAACATAAATTTACCTCATTTACAAATACCAGTGACAGATGTGAAATTTTAGTCGAGATATCCCATGAATAACATGGACAACTTGTGTTTATCTCCTCCGCCTTGGCAACCTGAGAAGGATCATGACCAAAATATACAATTGAGCAATAAATTCCCCTTTAAAAGTAGAGAGCTCAAACAACTGAGGAGGAAGAGGGAACAAAGGAAAACCAATACTGGACATTTTTGAAATAAAGACTTTTTCCCCCCTCTTTGAGCTTCCTTCCCAACCCCTTCTTAACGGATGTTTCCCTCACAGATGCCAGGGTATATAAACCTCGTCCTGCGTACAACTTCCTGGGCACCCTCCACGGGCCGACACTGCAGGTTCGGGGGTTTCCAGGTGGCCAGGACACACCGCTGCCGTCACAGAGAGGTGGCAGCCGGTGGCCCTGGCGGGCAGGCAGGCGGGGGGGGGTGCTCAGCAGGTGCCCTCTGCACCGGTGCCACCCCCCAGCCCCAGCCCCCATTTCAAACAGGCCATGTCTCAGCCCCACTCGTGAGCATCCCGAGGCATCTCATCTCTCAGCACCATGAAGAAGCGCACCAAAGGCCACATCCCGTGCCAGCCTGATCTATAGTTCTGCCATTGGCTTCCGTGGTGCTAAGGTCATTTCCACACCAGGCACTTCCAAGAGGAAAGGCACTCATTTAAAGGTATGATATTCTTAACTCCGAAATCTGGACACACTTAACAGTCCCTCCATGTCAACCCACAGAAGAACTGGACTGAAGATTGACAGTAACTTAAGTGGAAGAAAGGCCGACTCAATTATATTCCTGGCATCTCTGTAGCAACAAATTTCAAAACGCTATTCAGATACTATAGTGGACTGCTTGGCATCAACCCTAATAGCTAGGGCATGTAATCACATGGCTACTCTTAAATGAGGAAAGATCAGTCTGGATCCAGACTGCAGTTTCTCTAGACCTTGCCAAAGTCCCAGATACGTCATGTCTTCTGCAGTTCTGCACGATATACCCTGCACAGTTCCAGCCCCTTAGGAGTGTCTGCAGGCTGTACTCGTGACAGTGGCGTGCAAGCCACTGATACACTGTTTTCCTACAAGCAGATTTCTGTACAAATGGAGTAGGTCGTAGCAGCTGTTCTAGCGATAGGAAACTCTCCAGACAATGGCTACAGTGATGCTCAGTTAGGAAACATAATCCATTTTTCCTAGGAAGCCTTCAGGTTAGGAAAAACAGGTTACTGAGCTCATGCATCTGGAGCTCATTTACAGCTCAGCTGCAAAGTGTGTAAAGGAAGAAGGCAAGAGGGGCGTCTTTTGTGGTGGGAGAGGGAAATGGAAATATAGGCGCTAAAGTAGGTGGCTAAAGCATTCATCTGGGTAAGAGGAGAGTTTTGCAGTGCTTTTGTTTGAATGCTGGAGAAAGGGAAAAGTGCAGATTGCTTTTTTCAGATTTTGTTCCAGCAAACAGAAGAAAGAAGCTGTATCAAAACAGGAAAACACTCAGTCTAACATTAAACTGCACAAGACGAAAGCAAATGCTATTTTCTGTTTCTGAGTAAAGAGCTCACCCAGTGCCATTATACATTTTTTGGATCAAAGATATACGCTTTGTCTGGAGTCATGCAATATATTATTAAGAGTTTGGCTCTGTTGGTAGTGTACTCTTAGGATGGAAAGATTGAGACAGTTTTCAAAGACATCATAGCTGGGTGAAGTAAAGTTGAATTTGCTTTCACTTGAATGAAATACTCAAGTGAGACCTGTGAAAGGCTGCACTGGAACTTTAAAAAAGAACAAAAGATAAAACTAATATACCTCCTCTATTTCTTCTTAATATATAACATAATCTACAGGTTTGCATTTTTAGTGTAATCTCAGTTTCCATCCGCATGTTTCTACACCTTTTTTCCATCTAAAGTATGGGAATTTGTCTCACTTCTATGATTTTATGTGCACAGAGAAAACCCGTTTGCTCTCGTTCTGGGCGCTGACGAGGGTTTTGGTTGCTGCATTCTCCTGTATCAGTTAGCATCCAGCTCCCTAACCTTCTGTTAAACCTCCACTTGTTACCTGCCTATTTCTGTTCCTGGTGCCTCCTCAGATTTTTTTCCTTCTTGCCTCACATCTTTCTTTTTCTTTGTTCTTAACTATTTGTGTTTCTCACCGTCTGCATTTAATCAAGTTACCACCTTCCTCCACCTACTTAGTTGCCAGAAGCACAGAGGTATGATAAGCACAAGAGACATCTCTTACTCCTAGTCTCAACATTAAGCACCACAATAGTGGTAATAGCTGTTGACAGCTAAAAAAAAAATGAGTTACTTATGCTCCACCCCTCTGTAACACGCATATTCTACAGTGAAGGTCTGTGAGTTTTCACATAGCCAAACTGGATCAGCATTTTTGTTGGAATGATCAGAGATATCCTAGGTCCGTCTCCATGACGCATTTTTAAGTCACTTCTCTACAGCATGGAAGTACAACAGGTTTCAATGAAACAGAGATAAGAACATATCTAATATGGAAAAAATAAAGAGATTGCTTCATATTTCATTCTTGGGAAAGGAGAAGGTGAAACATTAGGTGAAACTTCCCAAGAAAATTCAACTGAAATAAAGTTCAACTAATGTTTTTGGCAAAAATTTTAACAAGTGAAAATAAAATCTTGACATGTGAAATGATGTGTCATGTCTATGCATGTTCTACAATAAAAGAGACGCTTGTGCTGCACAGTGCAGTGCTATATACGTAGTCGAGATAGCTCAGACCAGGTTTCGGTGGCAGAAGCAGAACAGCCACAGAAACACGTCTCTCTGCCTGGACTGATACTCCTCGCTTCCTGATGTCATGAGTCCTGAAGAACAAAAGCTTTTGCCCAATTATGAATTTTTTCTGTGTGAACATTATGCAGTATAGAAACAGGACACTGCGGGTGAGATTTATCTGACCAAATGGAGACATTTATGACTGAGCTGCTGAACGGATTTCCTTTATGGTTAGCGAGAAATCTTATCATTTCTAGAGTGTGACTCACCTCATCCTACTGTAGATATCAACATCACAGTCTAGAACTGCCTCTATTTTTTCACTGACTTTAAAGGAAGCTTATGGTGACTAGCTCAGATGTAGACACCTAAAGTGAAAAGAGATAGACCCCACCTTCCATCCACAATACAGTAGTTCAAACTGGAAGATCACTTTTACTCTCTGCAAACACACAAGAATCACGAAACCCTGCTGAGGCACCATTGTGCAATAGACGTCAACTACAATCTTTGAGCATTCAAATATCATGGATACACTTCATAAGAGCCCCCAAAATGCTGAAGAACGAAAATAGTTACATCCTGAAATCAAAGAGCACATCTGCAATGCCATCGTCCCCTCTTCTTTGTGTGAAATCAACAATACTTCTTAACAGACAGAAAAAACAAACTATCCTTTACGTCATCATCATCAGCGGCCTGACTTCAGAGGGGCCAGCTTTCAAGAACAGTTCACACAGAGCAGCAGCAGCAGAATTTTAGCATTTGGTTCTGCACAGCTCTCAACTCCGAGCTGTGACCTCCGAGGAAACACAGTGGGAGGAGCTTGCCGGGACATCTCTTGGTATGTATGTACTACTTTGGCTTGCTGCATTTTGTGTATGAAAGTACTATGTAAAACCAAATCGCATTCTTACTCTGTTTTTTTTTTTTCTCCTTAGTGCAAGAGCATTCTTACTGCCTCTAGTAAAGAGGTTCTCAAGTGTGTCGTAGGCAGAAGGAGGAAATTTTCTCTCTTCATGGATCAAACAGAGTTGGCGCTAATAATACAGCACAGGGAAAGGGAAAAAAAAAGAAAAAGAAATGTTTAACACTCAGCACTAGAGGAGAGTGAAAACAGAACACACTTTGAAGAATTTCCTTGCTGCAGCATAGCCCCGCACAGGAGAGGCTCCACAGTCAGATTCAACATGTTTTGAAGTTTCTCTGTTTGTTTAATCTTCAGGTCAGGTTTTGGCACTGTGCTATGATTGACACAATAGAAAAGAATACAGGCCCAAACAAGGCAAGGGGGAAAAAACCTTAGGAAAGTGGGAGACTTAGTACATCAAACTGTCTAAGAAGTAGGGCAACCTAAGTGCTTTAAGGACTGATCCAAAGTTGTGTCTTAGACCAGAAGAGCAGTATCTAGAGATAGTTCTCTTTCTAATAACCAAATGCCATGGCCTAGCTGGTAGCTAAGAAATGATCTCCTTAAAATCAATCCTAACTGCAGGGCCTGTGCAATGTGAGAAAACATTATTTTCCATACAAAATAGAGAATAGAGCCAGAATGCTAAAAATCGCACAAACAGTCAGTGTAAACTATCATTCCGAAAGATTACTATCAAAATAATAATTTAAGTAATGTGGTTATATCACTGCAAATGCCTTTCTCTCAACCATGACTCTTTCAGGAGGATGTGAAAAACTGCAAAAATTCAAAATCTTCTCCATTTCTTGGTAACAGAGACTCCCTTTATTACTGTTTTGGACTGTGTGTAGTCTGACAACTTGTGAAGAAATTCTAAGGAAAACCTGGACTAAATAAGGAGTGCTTCCCTACAAAAGCACTGACGTACATTACAATTGGAGCCCAAACGCATTGTGTAAGGAGAACAATCCAGTCTGTGCGAGCACGAGGAGTGAGCCTCCCAGAAGGGCACTACCTCCCTGCAGAGGCATTGCAGTGCTCGCTCTAAGGCGGATTGCCAGGTACCCTCTCTTGTTTAAAAGCAGAGTGTGTGCGCAAAGATGGGAATGGGCAGATCAGATCAGATGGAAACTTCACGGTGTCCAGTGAGAGCAGCCTACAGCAGGTGCCCAGGGAAAAATATATGAATGGCCAAAGTATGCTAATATTTCATCGTAATGCAGACTGGCCCAAAGCTGTGTCATCTGACCCTGCTCGAGATAGCAGAGCAGGGCAGCTCAGGGAAGTGTAAGGCACAGAAGACAAAATTTTATTCATTAAGCAACAGGCTGAATCATGATACATGAATAACATCCCATATCCTAAACTGGAAATCAAATACCTAATATTAGCACTGCCAAAGAGAAGAGCAAACCTCCCATTGTCTTCAGGGTATATAGAATTTTATTCCAAGCCCTAAGTACATAATGATAATAAAAAAGTAAGCCTGCCTCATTTACAGCATTTAATGTATCTTGTTTCACCAGTGCAAAGAATTCCAGCTTTAGCTAAAGGCCATTCTTTGTTAATAATTATTTTTTACTGGTGCATTACTCACTAAATTTAGTTAGTGCATTTGTAAACTATATTAAAAAGGAAGCACCGCAGATAAAATATAAAGGGATGGAATCTGTTAATAAGTAACTACTGTTTTGGAAGGAAACACTTTGAAGTAAGTACTACTAGGGTTTTTCACTGCATGCAGAATGTTAAATTAAAAATTAAAAGTGAGGGTCAGTTTTGTTTGGTTTTGGTTTTTAAATGGGAGCAACTTAGTCTCTATTGTACCCAATATATTTCAAAGTTTAATAAAAGAGGTTTTAAATTTTATTTAAATCAGTTATACGCTATTTTCACTCTAACCATATCTTTCTGACCTTGCCACATCATTTTTTAAAATCAAAATACCATTACAGAATCCAGAAGCTACAATGCAGCTGCTAAACTCTGAAGTCACTACTGACATAAATAGATTTACTATGAATTTACATCAGTGTGGCACTGGGATTTGGCCCAATGTGTACGTGTGTGGAGCTTTATTCTACAATGCAAGCATTCAAAGAATCAATATGTTGTAAAAACCCAGACTCCAATTTCCAGACTGAAAAGACTGGAATAAATTATAACCGTATTAGGACACTAAAAACCTTATTAACGTGGTTCCAGGCAGTAGCAGGTTCTTTTCTCAGCCAAGTCACAGAACAACCCTCACCTTTTTATGGCTCAATTGCAACGTGGCTGGGGATTTGCACACAATGAGGCTGTTTTCACCAACAGGGTGATGGCTTTCTACATCTCTGTTGTGTCAGCCTTGAGGTGATGACTAGCAGTGAGGAAATTATCTTAAGGTGGGTAGGTTTGATGGATTTCCTTTCAGCAAAACAAAACCATATGGCGACGCAGCTTTCACTTGGGCGAAGGTATGCCAGGTAACGAGGGGAATGCCAGGAAACGGTGATGAAGAAACATCCCCAGACACCTGGCTTACCTGTTTGCACTGCCCCAACCTTGCAGGGGCCTACTTGCTCTTCAGGAGGACAAAGTGAGGCAGAATTGTTTAATGCCCTGGATGATCCTCAGTGAAGAACGACTGCGTAACAGCTAAGCATGTCCCTCCTGATCCAAAAAATGTAAAACTGAACCTTTTGAGCTCTTGGTGACTTGGATAACAGCTAAATTCCCAGTTAGAACCATTTTATGAAACCATGCGTTTTGAAGGACAGGGCAGTCCCTGTTTCCACATGATCTCACTCATGCTGCTGTGACCAAAACACACCCCTTGAACTAATTTGCCAACGCTACCACCAACAGAGAAAACGTGTGGCAATGGCAAGAACTGGAATAATTTCTATGAACTAAGAAAGCAATTTAATGTAGACGTTATAACATTTTACATCATAAAATACACTTTATACTGTACAAATTAAATAAACCACCTTTTTAAATTTATAGACATCAATGTTACACAACAGTCAGAAGTTTTCATCCACCATTAAAAAGGCTACTAACTCATTTCAAATCCTAAATCTTCTGGTTTTTATCCGATGACTGCATGTAACCAAACTATAGAAACAATCTGTTTTGATATTGTCCCTTCACGTGACAGCTGCTTATGTCCATTTGTCTTCAAATTTACACAACCTTTTCTTTCTGACAGGAGTCAATGGAGAGTATATTCCTGAGTCTATTTTGGCTTCTACTGAAGGTTATAGTATAGTCACCCCATGATAGAGCGATCATGGAAGATATATGTCTTATACATCTGCCTGAAAGGCTGAGTGAACATGATCTACCAGGAAGCTGATCCTCAGCCCTAATTCTACTGAAATAAACAGATTGCGGTTGAAATTTATGCTAGCAGAGGATTTTTATTCTGCATTGTCTTCCCATTTCTGCCTAAAATGATCATATGCAAACTTTATTTAACTTGTTTTTAAGGTAGGAATGAACAAGACAGAAAGGAATGGTGTTTGTACGGCTGAGGTTTGTAATTTAGGCTCTAAAACAGATTATGAAGTCTAGAGAAATACTTACAATGCAGTCAGGGATGTATCAAAGAGGGGAGACTGTCAAAGAGATGAGAAAGAGAGAGAGAGGGAGTCATTTAGTCACATCATCTACTGCAGTTGGATTACTACAAAGCTGGCAAAAGAGGTGGTAAAAAAATCTATATATTATAGAATATCAATTTACGATTCCTTACCTCACAGCTTAAAGTACAGACCCACAGCTACTGCTTCAGGGGACTGAAGGAAGAGAAATAGCTGTGGTACCTATGAAACATTGCCTGCCTTTTTGGAGCAGCCAGCTGGAATTGGCTAAAACGCAGAATGTCACATCAAATCTCACACAGATGAGAGGTTTGCTTGCTTTCCAGTAGAGATAACAATCGTGATGAGCCAGCAGAATTTATTCTGCAGCAATATGAAAGACTCAGCGCATGAGCATTACTAACACTGAATAACATGATGAGCCAACCTTTAAGTGCACCACACCTTTGTAGGGCCATGAATTTATTCGTTCACATACTTTTACTTTATAAAAGAACACTGAGCATGGCCTCTTCCTTCTCATCTTTTGTGTACCCCATTCCTAGTCTGGGCCCTAACAACCATCGTTTCCAGAGAATATGGTGTGCTGGCACCATGACAGTTTTTTTTTCCCTACAGCCTTGGAGAGCCTGAAAATCCCCATATTTTTTTTCCTGAAACAGCTCGCTGGAGTGCAAGCAAAATCCTCCACAGATGGGGGACGAGCTTGAGAAACAGCAGTACGAGAGGTAATATTTTATAAAGAAAATGATGAATGATTCCAAGAAAGAAATTAGGAAGCAGAAATCATCTCAGGCGTACATGGAACAACATCGTGATGTAATGGAAAACGGACTTTATTACGGCCAGTGGTTTGATAATGAAAGGAAAGCTGTGAAGCTCATTTGTGACAACGTAAAAAAATAAAAAAGAGAGAGAGTGTTGATAATGAGCCTTGAATACTCTTTCTTTTCTTTTTCCCCTATTTTGTCACCTTTGGTCTGCTTGGCATTCACCCAAATTAGAAGACTGACAGTCGTTTCTCTTTAATAATCACTCTTGGAAACTCAAGAAGCACTCCCTTTCAGCTCTGTCAACAGGGAATCATTAACACTGAAAAAATATATATATGTATGCTTAATTGTTTTTACTGAAATAAACACTCTGGGTACCCCCTGCCGTTTAATGAACATGCACTGGGTTAACTACAAGGGCTGCTACCACTGCCATCTTTGATTACTTGCTAGTGGCAGATGAAAGCTTAAAACACACGTATTTTTTTGACAGTAAATATGATTTCACTTTTTTGGCTTCCACATCAACCCACCCTTTTCAAAGTAGGGCAGACTAGCAAAGGCTGTCAAAATAAGGCTAGCAAGTAAGTGGAGTAGCAGCTCTCTACAGAATTTGATTATTCTTCTGTGAAAGAGTCTGCAAACAAAACCTTTAGGCTTTTGTCTACTAAACAGTGCTTAGAAATTCTTTCAGCCTAGCATTTTTAATATGTGGGAACATGACTGCAGTAGGATTCAAGAACACTCAACATTTTTGAAAGGAAGACAATTTATTTTTGTGACTAAATGTGGTCTCAGAAGCGAAAATGCAGGCAAAAGACCACTTTTTTTAAAGAAAAGAAATGCTCTGTGTGCACGAATCCTCTGAGCTGTCTGAAAGATATCTTTCCTTTGCCTTGACTATACATACCAAGATAACAACAGAGCAAAAAATATTTTCAAGTATCAAAAGGTTTTAATATCAATTTTGAGTTTGGAAGTGAAATTTAATTGAAAACATATGTTCAGGTCTTATTTTTCACTTTCGTAGTTTGTGCTGTGATAATAAGCCAGCTAATCTGAGGTCCAATGGCCCTTCAACTAAAAATCAGATCTTGGAGACGGCTGGAACCTTTGGAACAAGTATGTGCATTACAGGGCACGAAGACTCAAGTCTCTTCCCTTCCTGGGAAAATAATTGATCTAGGATTGGGGGATGCTTCTCTTCACCAGGTCAATCCACCAGCTTCTGAACATGGCCAGGAACCGGGTGCAAATTTATGCGTGCCTCAAAGCAGAAACCGATGGGATATTTCCATTGGAATTTCCCTCCCACATACCTAGGCCATGTCTATAAAAGGAAGTTAAACGTTCCCTGAACCATCCTTTGACACTGCAGCCATACCCAAATCCATACCATTAAGCTCTTTTAGCCTCCGAGGAGGGTATCCACACCAATGCTGTCATGTGGCGACAGTCAGGCACAGGTTTGTGCAAAGTCCTGAACTAAGCTAGGGAAATGTTTAGGATGGCGATGGTGGATCCAGACCCAAAACAAGCCAAAGACCACTCTGACCATATGAAAGAACAGAAGATTTGAGTTCCAGTGCCTGGGAACTTTCCCTGGCACACTTAAAGATATTAGTATGGATGTAGCCGTATGTGTCAAGGCAATCTAGACAGCAGCTGAGCCTGGAGTTTTTAACTACTAGCTTTGCCTAAATATCAGCCTTAGATGTCTGAAAGGGAAACCAGTTGCTTAACAGCACTTCTCAAATTTAGCTCCAAACAGCTGAGTAGTTGCTATTGGTCCCTACAAGTTTTTTGGACAGGTTTTTGCTTGAGGTTGTAAAAGTTATTGCCAGTGTGATTTTGGTTTGCCTCCTACTATCTGAGATCTGCTGATCACTTTACCTCTAACATTAATGGCTATCTTTCAGTCATCTTTTTAATACATTTTTGTCCTTATTTATTAGACAATTAAGTGCTAGTTATGCAATTACAGAAAGCAAGGCATAATGAAATCTTTAAAAGTACTTACATTTGGATTCTTAGAAGGGACAAGGTTTTATAATCTGGTTAGATCTTCTTCACTTCAGGGACTGGCTGAAAATTAGGGATTACTGCATCCTCCTAGTGTTAGTCATCAATCCTTAGACACATCACTAGTGCTACACCCACCTAGCAGGGACAGTTTTAAGTGTCTCCCACAAAAATGTAAATATCAGCCAAACAATTTTTGCAGACTACTAATGCTGGTGACAGTGAGCCCCCTCCCCACCTCAGCTGTTTCTCCCAACCTTTTCAATGCTGCCAGACTGCTTCTGGCTTCATATAAGAGTAATTCTAGAGAGAGACATTGGTATGATCAAAGAAACTTGCATAACGCAAGAGGGACTAGAGAAATACATGTGTGTTGCTTATGGCCATGGCAACACCTAAATTTTAACTGTTTTGCCACCTACTACATATGACTTCAACTAGTGCGACTGGGCAGTGGATGACTCTATGGTTCACACCCACATACACACGCACACACACACACACACACACACAAACCTATCCGTTCCCCATCACTGGAAAAGAGTGACTTCTAGGATGAAACACAACTAACAATGCACTCCTACACTCTTGGAAAGTGAAGATTAATATCATAGATATCTTCTAGGGTAAATAAGTAAAAAGTAAAGTATAGAGTTACTGAAATGTTCTTTAGTTGTAATATTATTTTGAAAACATCCTACATATTTCCCTCTTAAATATGCAGGGAGAAAATCTCTTGGATTTTATTGAAAGGACCAGGATTTTCCTTTGAGATTTTCCACAAAAATGTTAATTCAGGATAATTCTATGTGATCTGAAGAAAAGCTCACACTGTTGACTTCTGGTATATATGTTACTATTAGAGCTGCTTGGAAACAGCTTTTCAATGTAAAGTGGAATTTTACATTTTGGTGATTTTTTTAAATTTGATTTTTCATTGGAAAATCAAGTGGACCCAAATTTTCCTATTTTTTCCCCAAATTTTCCAGTTTCAACTTATTTTCAGAGCAGTGTAAGAAAATGAAGACTGTACCTTACTCATAAACACTGAAATAGGCCTTAAAGATCTCATACTTTGAAATAACAACTAGAGAAGATTACTATTAGATTTTTGTGAGGGTATTGGGAGCTCACAGTTGGAATAATAATATCAAAATGGAGGCTGAAGCCAAAACCCTCCCTTGGCAAAAGGAAAGTAAACTATAGTAGACTCTACCAGATTCAGAAGAGCAGGTCTGCAGTTTGCAGCGCTCCGTGAGGCAGTGCAACACCCTGCAGTCTCCCTTCTGGGTGGGAAGATCTCCAGGGTGAAAGAGACATTTTCAAGACTGTATCTTGCGGGTAAGTGAGACAACTGTTTCACCATCAATAAAATGAAAGTTTTTGCAAAAGTTGCATCACGTTATTTGAATATTCTCTGTGTTCTTACTCAATTTAGGACAAAAACATTTTATTGGAACAAGCAGAGAAGAGTAACATGAACACTAAGCGGTTCCTTCCTTCCTTCCTTTCCATCTCCTAGCACGACGTGCATCTCAGGTACATTTCACATACAGTAGCTCTCATGTTCATTGTGGTAGAGAGTGTATTTATTTTGAAGATCCATTTCTTGGGCATATTATTAGAGATCTAAACTCTCACCTGAAATGTCGTTTGTCTTATTTTATTGCGACAGAACATGCCATGGACCTGAATCCTATTGCCAGCTGAGCCTCCTTGCATCATGCAGATGTTTTAACCAGGTGTTCCAGAAAGGATTCCTTACTCTCTTATTCTGTATCTGCTTTGTGTTATTTAGACATAGCACAATTAAGAGTTACAAAGAGAGATGTTTTACATTTCCAGTTTCCAGTTGCAAGGCTTAGTAGATAGAGACACTTACTAACTGTAAGATCATGCAACCTTTGTCTTAATTGGGTAAACAGGGTGTTTGGAGTATCACACAGCAGGACCAGGCTAATTAAATATTGTTCAGATTTCTCACTGGGGAGTTTATGCAACCACTGCACTCTAAGCCGCAGTGTTGCAGACCAGAAACCATCTAATTAAGGCAGATATTTTGGGGAACGACCGCCCTTCCTTTCCCTGTAATCAACGTGTGGCGTTTTGTTGAGATAAAGTAAAGACAATCTGACTGATCTGAGCTGTTTGAAGAAAACTGCTGAAAATACAGATGTTTTTGAGGAAGCAAGCGAACTTTTAACTTATTAGGTCTTCAAGTGATAGCCTTTTTAATAAGCACTTTTAAAATTGTCATTTGGGGCTAAATTGCCATAGATGAGTAAATTTTATCACTTCAGTTGTATTTCTCTATGCCTGTGCTAGGAACCCTCAATCCCACACTTAGGCTGGAGAACTCCAGGGAGATTCACAACGGTATTATCATGCAGGGGCAGACATGTCTGTACTAGATGTTCACGCAGGAGGACAGAGAAAATGGCAGAGAGCAACTCACTTCTGCAAGAACAGAAACAGGAGACAAGAAGGCCACTGAATGCAAGACTGAGACAACGACCACTTCTAGTGACGCGTGGTTCTCCATTGCCTCACATATGTCCCTCTGTAGGTTTTTCCTGGCCTTTATTACTTCAGATAAGATAACTTAACATACAGGAGAAGGACCAAGAATATCAGACTGATGGCCTTGACAAGGAACTCTCCTATGTTGAGACATTTAGGCTACAACCGAACTATGGAACTCATAAAAACATCCCAACTGCTCAGGTATGTGAGCATCCTCCAGCTGCATCTTGTGTGCATACTGGGAGAGACCAGCGTGCTCACCATCTCATTCTGCTTCCCAGTTCTCCCCTTCTGTGTTTAAAATCATTTGTGCATGCTCCAGCAGGTTCTCCAGATGGCATGATCTGGGAGTGCAGATACACAGTAGAAAGTACCTGCGGTGCAGTTTAGGTGTATCTTTACTGACTGACTTGGCCCTTTGGGCCAAGCCACAGCTGACACTAGAAGTGAGATCCTATGGGCCTAGGCTGGGGTGCAGACCTTCCTGACCCCTGAGTGGACAATATCTTGATAATAAATCTGAATCAAAAGATACAATGATGCACAAAGACGTAATCCCACCAATGTGAGGACGTCTCTCCCACTCCCGTGCTGAATGCTACACATGGATAGTAGAAATGAATTTAATTTACCAGCTAAGAGCAACTCCCAAATAACTAGATATAAGAACTGAAAGAAACATCTTAAGAAACACCTACAAATCCAGTAGGTCTTTCCTTTGCCTTTGCATATGGCTCCCTCCAGGGCTCTGTGATAGCTTTATCTTGGATCAGGCAGGTGGGAAAAAAGCAGGACAAGAGGCCATTCATTTCACATTAAGCTGTCAAAGCTTGATATTGCACTCAAGGCTCATTCATCGAGGCCAAGCTCATAGCACTTGAACTCCTTGCAGTATTCGTTGGAATTACCCTCATGTCACAAATACGATAAATTTCTGTTTGCATATACTGAAAGTTGCTATTTTTTTCATTTCAGCAATAGAGAATAGCGATAGGACGCATATCTAAATACCTAGAATAGCTTCAGTTTTCACATTCAGGTGCCTCCCAAAAGCATATTGCCACGAGACCTGAGTGCACATTAGTCTCCCTTCCCCTGACCAGGTATCTAATTGGAAAAAACCCTGAGTGCTTGGTTGAGGAGACAGCCATGGAGTACTCTAACAGATCCACTGGTCTGGACGCTTTGCAGGGCAGGACTTTGGGTCATATCATACGGCATGCATCTGCTCTAGAGTTTAGATGCATCCTAGAGAAGTTTCAGCTCAGTTCTCAACGGGGCTTAATCATGACAATTATCAGGTGACTCTTAGAATATAAATAAAAAGCCAAAATTTTATGCCAAAGTTTCACAGTATTTATGAATGGCTAAGGGCCTGCGAGTGAGAGTCACCCAGACAACATGGTGGGTGCGGGGATGCTTAAGCTGTCCAAGAGGACATACTGAAATCCTGCCTCTCTCCAAGTTTAGGCATCTCTGTATAGGTCTGAGTTAGGTGCCAGTGTAGCATTAGCGTTCACAGCCTCTGCTTTGGTGTCTGAATGTCCCTTTGGGCAGGAATTTCTATTCCGTACTTCTAACACATGCCCTGAAAGAAATGTAGATGCCTAACGAGTTCTGGAAGCTGAGCTCAAATCCTTTCTAGGTCTCACAGGCAATGAATGCCAGAGGAAGTCCTTGAATCTGTCTTCTGTGAATGCAGGGAAGCATCTTAACTAACCTGTAGACACTTTACCTTTGTGCACTACGGATGATGACCTAACGGGACGGCCAAGGAAACAGGGAACTGCTATTCTGTAGTGCAGGACTGGCTACTTTGTCTTTAGTTCCTTAACGTTGCCATCTGGTTCTGGAGGCTCCTAAACAGAAGGGGAAAAAAGCAATAGGATAATTTGCATATAGTAACTTCAGAACTGTCAATGATCAATTTTATGGCTGCAAGAGAACATCTCGAAATTGCAGTGATTGCTGACCAGACCGAAAGTGATGATAGTACCAAATTCATGTAACAGAAATCAAAGGTTTTTAACAAAGGTGGATTTTCATCTGCACTTGAAGCGACCAGCAAATGTTAAGTAAATGTTTACTTATAAATGAAAACATTAAAAAAAACTTTTGGTTTTGCGCATTTTTAATAACCACTAAAAGTTCAGATCTTTAGAGATTTGCCTTTGGCCTAGCTGAGATACTGCTATTTTCTCAAATACAAAACTGCTTAAGAAATAATATCAGGTACAGACTATGGATGCCTGATCCATAGCCCAGATGACTGATAAGAGCAGTGTGGATACTATTTAGTTTTTTGTAAAATCTTATTCACATGCAGATATATAACTTCATCAATTAAACTCCAGGACTGTGGACATTGTGAACTTTTCTGTTTCCTGAAAACACAGTAATTTTTATTAAGGTTATTGCTGTTGTTGATCATGTTTTTGTTCTCCTTAATAATTTCTCAGTTCTTACTCAAAGCAAACTTCAAGGCTAGTCTAAATAGGAGACCAGAAAAATTATGATCTCAGTCCAGTGTAAGTCTGCTTTATGTGCCTCTCTCTGGTAGACAGACTTCATGTTAATTTTGAGATAACTATATGAGTGAATCTGAGCCAAAACTACAAATTAAACTTCTCTGTGAGATCTGCAGTAGCCTGTAACCCCCAAGTACAGATTCACCTGGAGAAGTTGCTTTGCCTGGTGATCTCTTGTGCATTTAGATCATCATGAAAAACTGCTCTTTGCAAACCTAAGTTGAGCTAATGCATAGTCTGGTAGTCGAGGGCAGATGTTCCTCTGTGTATTTTACTTTCAGAACACATCTGTCTGCCCTTGAATTAGTTTGCTCTCTGAACCGTAATCTCTCTTTTATCTGGAGAATACCTGAAATGTCCTTCAGTTTTAGCAGTGTATCCTGAATCCAGCAGAGATTTCTTAATACACAGAACAGATGAGAATTTGTTTCTACCCATTTATTATACCTGGAGCATACCTCAACAATCCCTTGACATTTCCTGTTTTGCTGACTCAAAGTACTAACAGAGAACAGCAAAAGAAATACAAGTAATTTGATCTGTTCTGGGACTCCAGAGCCTTAAAGCAAGAAGTTCCTCCAGCTTGGAAAAAATGTGAACTTTGAATTTGCTGTCCACTACTGCTGGAAACAGAGTTACAGCGTGAAAAATAATTGCCTGTAGGGATGGTTAGGTATGTGTTCAACTACTGGGTATCATGTGATTAATGTGAAATTCATGGAAAAATCCGTATTTTTTCATTTTCCCAGAATTTACAGAAACATTTTTCTAAGTTACTGCATTTTTAAATGCCATTCTGAGAGAGAGCCTACGCTTCCCAACACGTTTTCCACTTGAATTTTGAATATATTTCAAACTTTCTTTTTAAGAGAGATGAAAAAAAATCCAGTAACAATAAATACAGATGAACTCTGAAAAGTGCGCTGAGCCTGTATAAGTAGAATCCATTGCTATGGAAGTTAGAAAGGGTGAGGATTTAGATGAGGTAGGGAGCTCTGACTGCTGGTAAAAAAAGCAGTATGCAAAGAGACCAAAGAATAATTTTGCAATAAAAAAATAAATATGCAAGCAGGTGCTGTCAACACTGATAGAAATTAAATGCCAGCCTAAATGGGATTTTCAAAGGCACTTGGCACTGGTTTAATTTACTTTCTGCTGCAGTGGATGGGACTTTTGCTGGTAAGGTTAGCTGAAGCCACGCTTCTGAAAACACTGCCCTGAAATCACTCCTACCTCTCCTGCTGCTTGGTCCTGGAAAATATCTGTGTCATCTTTGCAATAAAAACTTCAGGACAGAAAACATTCCTTTGCTGTGTGACCTTGCAGCAGCGACCGCGCTGATAGAAGGGCGTGGTGGTTTGTTTTTTTTTTAAAAAAAGGCCTCACGGGTCATTCCCTCTCTGCCCCTCCAGCAGACGCATTTAACTTTGTTTCAGCTAAATCCTGTGAGCAAAGCCCGTCAGGCTGAGACTCCGGACCGGTAAAGAGTTGTTCATCTTTGACAGCACAAGATGTGTGCAGCTGAGCTGAAACACTGAATCGAGTTTCATTTTCTCTTTGCTCTGCCCCTCTAAGCTAGTTCTGACCTGACCCCGGCCCCTCAGGGTGCCAGGCAGTCTCTGCTTTCTCCTCTCTTCGGCCGTGTGGTGGTCCAGCAGAGATGCAACTCTTGGGCAAAGCCAGCTCCTTCCCAGTTACTTGAGGCATCTGGTGTCCCAGCGGAAGGGAGGAGAGGCGGGCTGCCGAAGGAGGCATGCTAGCAGAGATGTGGGCAGGTTCACAACCGTAAAACTTTTTTTTTTTTTTTTTTTTGGTGGGAATGGGCACTGTTAGGATTTTGACTTTCCCACCAAGCCTTCCTCTCCCAAAGCAAGTGCAACCAGACTGCTTGCCTCATCCCATTCCCGTGTATAACTACTAGTGTGTGTTGTTACTACTCAGCACACCCCTCTGTGGGGGAAAACAATTCAGGGGGATGCCAGAGATGAAGGCTCATGAGAAGCAGGAGCACTGAGTGAAATCCTTGATTATGTTACTGTACACTGTAGAAGGGCTTGATTGAAATGTGCATCAGCTGCATGGGGTGGCAGGGGAGTAACTTGGCCACCTCGAACAGTTGTGGCACTAGACATCAGGTTTCCCAGACCCTGGGAGCTCTCTGAAGCAGAATGCCATCCGGCCTTGCTCTCCACACAACAGCAACCCTCGGTCCATTCATCTCTAGCAGATCGCCTCATGAACTTCAGCTTTAATTTCCCTCCGAGCAGGATTAGGCCACCGCGACGCAAGCAGGCGTTCAGCTCCCCGCTCCAGAGCAGACAGACGGAGTGAGAGTAAGGGCTCTTTTCCTCTGAAACAACGGGAGGGAAGAGTCTCGTGTTTTTCATTCCCTGCCTGAATTTAAGAATGGCAGAAAGCCAAGGAATAGCATGGTGTGCGCACCTATGCAAACTGCAGCCGAGGGATATAATTTTCTAATCTTCAGAGCAGCCCTTCACATGAGCCTAGGAGACTGTAGCCCAGCAGCTGGTAACTGTTTTCTCAAATACTCACCAGCATAAAACCACATTTACATTTAAGCTCAATCTCACAGAAACGGTACTAATACAGAGCCTTCCATTTTTATTCATTTTTTGAAGAAGAATCACACACATTTTGATTCTGGTAACGTGAATTCTTTTTTCACACCCTCACCTCTGAAACTGCGGTTAGCAACAGCACGATTTCACATTCAATACTTCTCTCTTATGGTTTCCTTTTACCATCTATATAATGAATTAGTTCTTTTTTCTCCTTTTTCTAAGAGGAGAAAGCATTCTTAAGGAGAGCTTAAAATTAAAATCAAAAAACTCCCTTCCTCTTTCCTACTCCTTAAATCTAATAGTGAAAATTTATTCTGCTTTAGTGCAACAGGTCACTGCTGTGATGATGTCACTAGGCACGTTCATGGTGTTGCATAAAATTAGAGGCACATTACTAATTCTAACCTTAAGAAACAGTTACAAAATTGTCACAGGCTTGTCATATAGGGTGGATCCTGGAAAAATACTTTTCAAAAATTTCAATTTCCCCTTGAGTGAAAACCAAAAAATCCCCTGATTTAAACCTGTAACTGATTATACTTGGAAAATAAGCAACTTTTGTCCACAGGGGTGTCATTACTTTTGTGCTGCAGTAGCTTCCTGAATGTAGGCTGTTGAAAATGTGGCCCACCTAGTATAAAGAATTAAGGTGAAGGAATAACTGCATCAAGAAATCAGCTGCACCATTATAGAATACATGCGTATGCTTAAAGTCCAAGTTTCTTAAGGTTAATGCATTGAAGATCAGAGTTGGGCACAAAAGGGAATCAATGGAGAGGTATCAAATACAGTAAGTCACCAGGGCTGAAAGTAACAAATTGCCTCTGACTTGTGCAAGTAGTCCACACCACATGCCTTTCTATTCTAATGTTTCAGCAAATTGCTTGAGTAAATAAATTAATTGCATCATCATGAGGAAACACATGTGGAATTTGCTTTACCGCAAGGCAGAATGTAACTCGGTAGGTGACCCAAACGGATGAGCAACAGAGCTGTGGGGAGCTTCAGCGGCGTTCTTGGAGAGCCACCGTGTTTGCTGCAACAGTAATTAGACAAGAGCCAGCAACAGCTGATGGTGGTGCAGTTTTAAATAAATCTTGGTATTTATTAAAATGCTTTGGAGAATGGTTGATACTCTTTCCTCAACATTTTTCATTGTTCCAACAACCCTGAAAGAAGAGTTGCAAAAACTCCGAAAAAGTTCCCATAGCAACAGCAAGGAGACGGGACTATTTTTCTCCCAGCCCTGGGTGAACAGCAACGACACGCAGTCGTGGTAGATGGGCCCTTCTGGTGCCGAGCAGATCTACTCTGTTTTGCAATTTCACACAGAAGGGCAATATTTTCACTGCCCCCTCCCCCCCAACAAAGAGACTATTTCCTTTTCTGTCAAAATTATTATATTACTTTCCTTCTAAGGAGGACAAAGAACCTCCTTTTATCCTCAGGAACAAGAACGACAGAACAACAGCCTGCATGCATGCACATCCTAGACTGCTAATACGGCCAGCAATGATGCTTGATGACCACCTCCTCATGGAAACTGGCCCAAATCCACACCTAAGCAGACGGGGTCCACCTGCCCGCGAGCCCCTGTTTTTCTCCCAGCCCCTGGGATATTCCCAAGGGGCTTCGTGTCTCTGCAGGGACTCTGGGGTACTCTACAGCCCTCTCGCTGCTGCTGCGGTCAGCAGTGTGCGACTTCCCCAGAGGACTCCCGGTGCACGGACTTACTCTGTTGTACCGAAACAGGAGATGATGGGCCAGGCTACGAGATGAAGTGAAATGGCCTACTTGGACCCCCCTAGTTTGAGATAAGCCTACCCAATCTTTTGTAGTTGCCTTCAGGAATATAATGGCTAGTCACACAACCTGCAAAAGTCATCAGAACAGTCCTGAGGTTAGCACACTTCTCTGGGCATCGTGAAAGTTTTATTTACAACAGGCTTTTATGCATGAGTGTAGCGATACTTTCTAATGCAGATATGTTGTAACAACAAAAAACAGAGAACCAGCAACTTGTGCATCCATACTTCAAGAAAGTGTTTCAGAATACTGGCCTCTATTATTTCAGGATCTCCCAGTACATGTAAACAAACAATTCACTTAAGAGGAAAATTTACTAAAAATACAAACGTATGTATTACAATTTACGTGATCTCTATGCGCTGCATCTACACTCGGCCGTTAGAGATGTCTTCAGTGCTCTAACGCAATGAAATATTTTCTATTTCATTTTCACTGCTATCCAGAAAAGATCATTGATTTTATCAACTTTTTAATTAACTAAGTGCAGTTTCTGCTTACTTGATATATCAGTTTTTGCAGCTCTTCCCTCACCCAGTACTTCCAAGCAATTCCGTACATTAAAAGGACTTCTTTTGCTGGGGCTACCCGCACTTCAGAACCGTCCTCACAACTCCTGTATGAATTCTTACACGTGCAAATGTAGGAAATCGTTGGTCCCAGCATGTATTACATTCGGTGTGCCAGACTGGTGTATACTAGCCTGTTTTGCCTACACTAAGCCTCTTGCCCACACAGGTTGTTTTTTTTTTTTTCCATCAAGCTAACCGGTACAACTGGTAGATCAGGCCCTGCCCCAAGTGCACAGTAAGAGACTCCTGTGCTCTGGGGGTTTCCCTTTCACCGGCAGTCTCCCCATTGTCCTGGCCGGTGCGGCTGCCCCACATCCCCGGCAGGAAAGGCCAACATCGGAGGCCGGTGCCTGCTGGAACCACCTGAGCAGTGCAGTTTTGCAAGCATTTGTCTCGAATTTCTTACCAACAAGGGCAAAAGAACCAAGATTTAGATGAGAAACTGATTGTAAAAAAATTACGAATTTCTGCCTTCAGAAACTGAAGTTTTTTCAAAAATGCCCTTTGTTTTACAATTCTAAAAAATTAAACATGAGAAGTATTTTGTGGATTTTTTTAAAAATCCATTTTTTTCTTTAAAAAGCTCTTAAGAATTTTTAGCCATGTGAAAGAGTTTATTCCAAGAGACTCATTCTTCTACGAAGGTGCTAGCTTGCCAGTTTACACTGCCAAAATCTGAGCAGTGTAAGACCAACAAAATGTACTTATAGAGAAGCCTTTCAAGGAAAGTTCTAGCACCTATGACTACCAGGCAAATATCGATAATAAAATATTCTTTTATACAAAGCTAGGGAAACGTTTGCTTTTATATACAGCAGTAACTTCATTAGTAAATGGAGTCACAGTGGTGCACTTTGTGTAAAAAGCAAGCCAGACCCATATTGTTTCTCCTTGATTTTAAACACCAACGTTAGAGATTAGAAACGATTAAAAAATGGAGAAGTCAATGTATTAACTGACAAGTTTCAGGGAAGCTCACAAGAGTTACACCAGGCTGCAGAGCCCTCCACCTCCGCCTCCTCCTCCCTTGTATTTCTGTGTCCTCAAATAAGGGTGCCGAGAAGAGCGAGAGCATTGCCGCCCCCTCCCCCCAAAATAATTGAGCATGCCCTCGGCTCCCATAAAGTCAGCCTGCACAATCCCGAGGGAGGTAGAAATTCCCATAAAAGGATCATTCCAAATCCCTGGGATAAGTTTATTTGGCATGCTATTCAAGCAAAAGGAGCCTTGCAATTGTTTTCCTTGACCTTTTAACCCGCTTTTCTTATCCCAACAGAGGTCAAAGGACAAGAACCAGGCTCCCCTCCCCCAGGCTCTCCCTGCCCCGGCCCCTGAGCACACCCAGGCTCTAAGGGAAGAGTTTAACCCAGGCAGCCAAAACCAGATGTCTGCAATGCGAGGGCTGGGGGAGGGAAGGGAAAGGAAGCGTAGGAAAGGTGACTTGGAGCTGGTATTTATTTAATTGATCATTAAGCCTGGAAAGGAGAGAAAAATCGAAGAAAGTTTTCCTCCAGGCAAATAAGAGTCATGGGGATTAGGGCACTTTTTGTGTCTCGATGTTGATACAACAGCCAGTTTCGGTGGGTCGCATCTTAGCAAGGCTTCAAGAGATTACATCTGACTCTGCAGGGCTCTCCGGGAGGCAGAGGAGAGGGAAGCGCCTGCGAGGGGTTCACCAGAAATAATCCTGCGCTCTGCTTGCATTTCAAAGCACCCTCAGCTTCAGCTCTCGGTGGAGCTGCAAACCCCAGAAGAAGAGGGAGGAGGAGGAGGAGGAAGGCTGCCGTGAAAAGGCAGCAATCCCCGCGCAAGGGCGAGAGGCGGCTGTCCCTGCCCACCCCAAGGGCTTGCTGCTAGAGCAGCCATGATGACAACGCCTCATACCAACCTCTGGGACGGGCGAGGCCGAACCCGCTGTGCCCGCCCAAGGACGGGGAGGGCCTCGCACGCACCTTCCCCGGCGTCGGTGCACGAAACAGAGGCACCAGATGGCAGCTGATGTGGCTGGGGCCTGGGGGTGCTTCCAAGCACTGACAGGGCCCGAGGGCTGCCAGGGCCATTAGCGGGTACAAGCAGCTGGTGCCGTGCCTGTGGGCTGGCTCTCCCTTCGGGCACAGGCAGCGCCCCGCGCAGCGTGAGGGGCAGCCCGCGGGGGCCACACTCGCCCAGGCGCAGGCCCTGCTCCCCCCCCCCCGCCCCGCGCCCCGCCCGGCTACCGGGGCAGCCACCCGCAAACCACCGCTCGCCGGGCCGGGCCGGGCCGGGCCGGGAGTGCCCCTCTCTTCGAAGGTTGTCGGTAGCCGCCCGCGCGCGGCGGGAGCCGGCGCTGACCTCGCCACAAAGAGCAGGTTC